>BQMF02000836.1:0-76832 GCA_027922465.2 Turritopsis dohrnii
GTTTTTTTTTTTTTTTTTGAAAATGTCTGGTATTCTTTTAAGCTTTTCTAAATACAAAAGCTCGTTTGTTTCATCTGTGGGTTGTAATGCCTTTTAAGTTCTGGATACGTACAGCTCAGCTCAGTTTCCTCTTCAGCTCCAACAACAAGAATATCTGTCTAACCTCTGCCTGCATCATTTTATGTTTGATAGGTATTTCTCTAGCTATGTTAGCATATTTAATTGTATATATAATAGTTCTTGGCTGTATTATTATTGATGCCCTTAATTAGGAATAGGACTTCCTATTTACGATAGCAAATAGGAAACTTATCTCGACTGTCTGTAAATTTTAACTGCTTTCAGTTATGTTTGCTAATTTGGATCACATATTTACATAAATCCAAATCTTTGTTTACTTTTTTTGTTTGGGAAGTCTTCTCGTTATTAGGAAGATTGACCGTATATATTGAAAGACTTACGTGATCTTTGTGATATCTTACAGCATCTATTTAAATTCATTGTTCTTTTGTTCATTAAGTTTATTGGCAGTTAACGTAAGTTTCATATTGTGTCAGCTGTGCTTTAAGAATTTCCTGGGGTGTATGCGTAATGAAAGATTTAATGTTTTTTTAAGTTTCTAAGTTTTTAGGTTTAAGTTTCAGCTTTGTATGTTGCTTTTGTATGTATTTCGTATCATTAAAATCTACGCTTTCCTTTTTGTCCTTAGGAATTCTGTTAGGAAGATTGACAATACATATTAAATTCATAACATTTACATTGACTTACATGCATATTCCTTGTCTTATCTGAATTGATCACTGAAACCTTAATATCATTTCGTACCAACAAAATAAAGAACATATGTCATTCAGATATAATCAAGTTTATTGATGTTTATTGGTATAAAGTTTTGCATAGTGACAATTATGTTTTTCCAGATTTTTGGGGAGTACATGATCAGAAATTTAATAAATATGTATTGCGGATTAAACTTTTCTTAAATTTCAAGAATGTCGTAGTCTTTCTTTTTTCATACTTCAGCTGATTTTGCAGAAATCCTTATGCCTGCAAGGGCATCTTGTTCTTAGTTTTTTTTTTTCATCTTACTGTCCAAACCTAGCGATTTTTTCCGCCGTCTCAATCTTCATTGGTGCATAAAGCGCCATTATTACGAAAAAAAACGCCGACTTATAGGCGCATGCGCCTATATTTAATCGAACCTTTAGAATATCCTTTCATAGCCTGGAATAAGAGCCTTCCGTATGGGTGGGGAAAAGTCAAACAGGAAAAGCAGGAAAATTCATTTTCTAATGGTTTTACATTTTAAAACTCTGTCTACAACAACATCGTGGTTATGAGATGCTGACAGCAGAGATGGAGCCAGAAAATGAACACGACAAGTTCGCAGTGAAAATTGTCAAAAACAATGAAGTTGTTGGACATCTTCCAAAAGAACTTTTGAAATACTGTACTTCTGCCTTACTTGCTGGGGCAAAGACATCCTGTAAAATTACGGGAAAGAGGGAAAACAAAACAAAGAATAGCTTGGAAGTACCATGTACCTATACGGTCAAAGGACCACACTTTATGGTGTCTAAAGTGGAACTTTTTGTTAGAGATTACCTGAGAAGAACAAAATAAGTCGTCATTAAAGATGTGAATATTTTATTGGTTTCGTCCCCTAAGCTTGGACTTGTGATCGAGTCATTTCGACGGGATATAGGCGCATGCGCCATGACCCGGATATAGGCGCATTGCTTATATGCGGGGTAATAGGGTAAATATGTATAAATATACTCGCCGAATGGATTCAGAAAACAGAAACTCATCGTTAATTTCATCGAACAGGATCGTATCTTTACAAGGTGTTTTTCCATTTCCACTTTGCCAGTTTACCTTTGACAAAACGCCATGTTTAATTTCATCTTCTAAGTTTTATCTAAACGTCTTTTTATAAATCTAAACTTATGTTACATGTATCATTATTAACAGTATTAACCTTTTCTTACAAGAAAGTCTATGCTTTTGAAACTTTCCATATCATACGTGAATTTTATAACCTGGGATTTCCTCTTCGTCTTGTGTATTTGTGATAGGTCTATTTTAAATTCTTTAAATCATGTAACTGTAGTGTAACACATACCTTATTACACATGATATTAACGGAGCAGTTGTTTATTAACAACACATGTTTTGTCAGGGTTTGTAGCACTTTTCCCAAAATATTTTCCCTGACTTTCCTTGACTTTAAGGAGTAAAAACGGTATCATTTTCCCTGACTTTTCTCTAAAAACACCCTGTTTTCCCTGACTTTATTGCCTACTTAAACTGTCACAGAGTCAAGATTACACATTTAGAAGTTTCAATTTACAGGCTAGAGGAGGGATAAAACATTTCAAATTAAGATATTACAATACTGTTTTAGTTAACTCTAAAAATATTGATAGATGATTGGGTAAACAAAATTATCATTGAACAAAGTCAGTAATAGACACTGTTATAAGCAATCATATGAACTTTTTCCCTGACTTTCCCTGACCTAAAGGGCAAAAAAACTTTTTTTCCCTGACATTCCCTGACTTTCCAGAAACTTCTTGTCAAACATAGTTTTTTCCCTGATTTTCCAGACGCTGTGAACCCTGTTTGTAAGTACATGAATTTAACGCGGTCTTAGCAAAATCACAATTTTTTCTGCGTAAAATTAATGCGGTTTTTAGGGAAATCGTTTTCAAAGTCATAAAATTAACGCCGATAAGGAAAAGGGAATAAAACGAAAATTATTTTCTTGGTAATTTTATATTCTCAGAATTAAATAAACGGATTCAATTCATCTACATGGCCGTTTATTGCATCTGCGACAGCTTTTATCACGCCTGCTGCTTTTCCAGCCGTTGATAATAGTTTGGCGTCCTTCGGTTTTAAAATGCTGATAGATCTGCCCCATCGCCTTAGTGTGAATCGGCTTGAGAGTAGATAACCGGAGATCCACTTTAATGGTTGTTACATCTTCCTCGGGATTGGTTTGGAGCTCTTTTGTTATTGTGTTGGTGAAATAATCTCTGAAGGCAGCTCTTTCCATCTTTTTGAACGACCCATTGGTTGTCAGATCAAGAGGTTGAAGCAGATGGGTTAGATTCTTTGGCACCATAACTGTCACGATATTGTAATCGTCAAGGCCATCTTTTATCGGCTGTGATTTCTGACCTCTGAAGGAATCCCAAATTAATAGGACTTTTTGATCCATTGGTAATCCCATTTCTTCCTTGACGTTTTCCACGTATGGGTTGATTACTTCTCTTAGTAACTTAAGCGACTCTTTTTCGTTACTCCAGTGACTTTCGTTATATGACAATGAGAATCCCTCCGGAAATTCAACAGATGGAAGTGATCTCTTTGTTTTGCCCTTGTAGATCAGCTGGAAGGGTAACATCACCCCGTTAAGAGTTTCTGATAGAGTTACAGTAATTCCTCTTTTATCACTTGCGTCTATTCTTGGGATGTGTTTGCTACCTTTGACAGCCATTGTAATGTTATCTGTGGGAACAAATTTCGAAGGAGTTTGGTCAACGTTTATTATAAGTTCATCGGGAATATCATGCCAACTAACAGCGTATGCAATCTCCTGTAAAAAGACAAAGCGAGTTTCCCCCCAAATTGAACGTGTGATCTTTGGTCTGGATGTGGTAACCATTCTTCGGGACATATTCATACGTTTGTAGAGATAGTTGATCCATCCACGCGATGCATTGAAATCCAAACATGAACCATAGTTACCCTATTACCCCGCATATAAGCGCTGCGCCTATAGCAAGGACAATCAAGTTCTGGCACGATTTTTTTGTAAAAAAAACGCCGACCTATAGGCGCATGCGCCTATATTTAATGAGCCTTCCGTATGGGTGGGAAAAAGTCTAACAGGAAAAGCAGGAAAATTCATTTTTGTAATGGTTTTACATTTTAAAACTCTATGTCTACAACAACATCGTCATCATGAGATGCTGACAGCAGAGATGGAGCCAGAAAATGAACACGACAAGTTCGCAGTGAAAATTGTCAAAAACAATGAAGCTGTTGAACATCTTCCAAAAGAACTTTCGAAATACTGTACTTCTGCCTTACTTGCGGGCCAAAGATATCCTGTAAAATTACGGGAAAGAAGGAAAACAAGAAAAGGAATGGCTTGGAAGTACCATGTATACGGTGGAAGGGCCACACTTTTTGGTGTCGAAAGTGGAATTTTTTGTAAGAGATTACCTGAGAAGAACAAAATAAGTCGTCATTAAGATGTGAATATTTTATTGGTTTCGTCCCCTAAGTTTGGACCTGTGATCGAGTCATTTCGACAGGATATAGGCGCATGCGCCATGACCCGGATATAGGCGCATTCATTGCGCCTATAACCGGGGTGCGCTTATATGCGGGGTAATAGGGTAGTCATATTCGATTTGATCAGACCCATTAGAACTCCGTGTACGACATGTCGATTAATATTTCCACCTGCATTGCGTAAGCTCATGATAAACTTCCCGAGCTTCGTATCCAATTCAACGGGCAGAGATAGTGGTCTACCCAGAGGCGTAGTTAGGGTCAGTCAAAAAAACCTGGAGGAGTTCAACATTATGATATTTCTTTTCAGTCTTAAGTGTCAATTAGGTTACTTGCACGCTTTCCCTTTCTACCTTAAATGACTTAACTCTCCTCCACAAATTTTGACTGACCTCTGGCTACGCCTCTGTCTACCCCTCTTTTGTCCAATAGTAATCGGAATTTCTTTATTGTTTTAATTGCTAGCAGAAAGCTCCTTACGATATTTTGCGATCCATGCACGAACTGTGCTGTCAGTTAACTTTGGGAAATCTTTTACAAACTTTGCAATGGCACGCGCTGGACCATGTGTGTTTCCATATCTAGCTATCACGAGCTTGTCTTTTTCGCTGTATACGGTACGTTTCGTAGGTTTTCCTGCTCCTGTAGCATTGGCAATTTCTTCTACAACGAGAGCATGTTCAGCCTCTGACAAACCAGAATCAAAGGCAACCGATATTGAGGAAGCATCTGCTACCACGTTTTTGGGTTTACTGCTCGTGACCGTTCTTTTTTTTGTGAAGAAGTCCAAGATGCTTCTGTTCGCCATGCTTGTCGTCGTTTCTCTCAAACGTTAAGAAAAAAAAGAGATCACGTTTGTTTTCACAATTTTTATACAACTTGCTCCTGCAGTACAATGACTTCTTTTAAGGTTTTTCACAAGTTCGTGTTTTCGCAATGCAATTTTTTTATATATATATACCGTAAAATGCATCGATTAAACGCCTCCTTCTTTTAAACGCCCCCTCGAATAGACTCCCCCCCCCCCCCCCCCCCCCCCCACCCCCCTTTTCAGGAGATTTTTAAATAAACGCCTCCCTCTATTAGACGCCCCTCTCTAGAGAGGGGCGTTTATTAGAGACACACTAATTAAGGCATGTAGAACTACTACATTGCATTGTTTCAGCCTCAATGTTTTCATTTTGTATAAAAATATGGAAATTTGCGATAGACGCCTTTCTTTTTAAATAATAAACTAACAGTTGGAAACTTTGTCTTTATTGACGATGATCTTGAAGATTAATTTTGTATATTTTTTATCGATGTTTATATTTAGTTTATATTTACGAAAAAGAAGAGTTTCACAAAAATTCAATAGACGCCCCCCTCTTTTAAACGCCCCCCCTCGAATAGACGCCCCCCCCCCCCCCCCCTAAAAATTCAAAAAATTTTTGAAAATTTTTCCAAGAAAAAAAAACAAAAAAACTATGAAAATAATATTGAATATTCATTTCGCAATGCAATGTGCAATGCTAAGGTTTTTTCACAAGTTCTTTGAACGGTTATTAAATATGGCGGACGCAGAAAGTAAACAAGAAATCGAAAGTGAAAACTTCACGAAAATACTTCATCAAACAGGTGTTTTAAAGACACAGGACTGACTTGGGAAGTATTAGTAGTACTTATTCACTCACTACGTCCGTTTACCTGCTGTTTTACGTCGTATTGGAACTGAACTTATTCGAATCGTTTTAGCTGTTGATCAAGAATTATACCTAGTTCTGGGGAACTTGAGAGGTAGGAGTAAATCGGGCCTCGATTGAACCCTAAAACTAGCGAAATACGTTTCTACTACTATTTGCTACTGAAGCTACATAAACAAAATGCAAAGTCAATTGAAAAACGGAAGTAACGCAAACGTATCAACATTGTTATGCTTGAACTGTCAACGTATATTCAAGAATGTATCTGGTCTTAAAAATCATCAACGAGCCTGTAAAGAAAAAGTAACAGCAGAAAAAAGAGAAACAACTATTTTAATATCAAGTACTGGAGAGACGGACAGAAGGTTATTCGAAAAAGAAGTGATTGATGCTTACGAAAAAATGACAGTATGGAGACGTAATCTTTTTCAGTTGCCAAAAGGTAATTTGGGTAAAAGATTTCTAAATGAAATGACTGCAGCAATTAAGCTTTGGAACAATAGCTCACCCATGAGAAATATAAGTTTGAAAATTCTCATGATTCTTCCAAGCCTATTATTGCAAAAAACATCACCAAAAAGCTCCGCTCAGGAAAACAAGAGCGCCTTGGAAAGAAGGCTTGCCACCTGGAAGAACAGACAGATTTCGCAGCTTGTCGCTGAATGTCTAGTGATTCAAAGCCGTATGACGAAAGCTGACAAAACCAACAAGCAAGACCTGGGAAGATCATTTTCAACGGAGCTATACGTCTTTTAACGTCAAAGCAATGTAATGGTATCCTTCCCCTCAACCAAGAAACTATGGAAGAACTCAATATGAAACATCCTGAACCTAAACCACTAAATGATGACCTTTTAATTCAAGGTCCTGTCAACACCATTCATGGTATAATTTATGATTCCATAAATGAAGAGAGTATTATGAAAGCCTCTTTAAAAACAAAAGGCGCAGCTGGTATATCCGGGGGTGGGACGCTGATGACTGGCGTAGAGCACTATCCTCAACACTTTATGGATCAACTAGTTCAGAACTTCGGAAAGAGATATCTCAACTGGCAAAAGCTCTAAATACAGAAAAGATTAAAGATCCTGAGAGCCTGGAAGCACTAATGTCCTGCCGTTTAATTCCATTGGATAAGAATCCTGGCCTTAGACCGATAGGAATCGGAGAGGTTTTGAGACGCATAATTGGTAAGGCTGTAATGTCCTGCGTCAAAGATGACATCATATCAACTAATGGCAACCTTCAACTATGTGCTGGGCAAAACTCGGGATGCGAGATAGCTGTACATTCAGCAGTAGATGCATTCAATGAAAACGAATGCCAAGCTGTCCTTCAGATCGATGCATCAAATGCTTTCAACTCGATTAATAGGGCTACGACACTCCATAACATTGATATCTTATGTCCAGAATTTTCGACGTATGTTTACAACTGCTACAATAATTCGGCTCGCTTGTTTATAACGGGTGGCAAAGAGATTAAATCAAGGGAAGGTACAACCCAAGGGGATCCTGTAGCGATGGGAATGTATGCTACTGGCATTCTTCCCTTACTTATGCTGAGAGATACGAAAAATGAAGATTCTGTCAAAAAAATTGCATATGCGGATGACTTTACTGGGATAGGGAAACTTGCAGGCTTGCGTTCGTGGTGGGATGGCATAATGCTACATGGTCCTAATATTGGTTATCTCCCAAAACCAAGTAAAAGCTGGTTGATTGTTAAGGAACCACATTTCGAGGAAGCGACGAAAATATTTCAAGGAACAGGGGTAAAAGTAACTATGGAAGGAAACAGACACCTTGGTGCAATTATCGGTAGAGATGAATATAAATGTATCTACATCAAAAATAAAGTCGAAGACTGGATAAAAGAAATCAAAACGTTATCTGAAATTGCTGCTGCTTATCCTCACGCTGCATACAGCGCCTACGTTAAAGGCTTTCAACACAAGTATACCTATATGATGTGCACTGTCCCAAATATAAAAGAGTTATTGAAACCTTTAGAAGATGCCATTAGACATCACTTCATTAAAAGTCTTCTAAACGGCTATGAATGTAGCGATATAGAACGTCTCCTGTTTTCGCTCCCAGTTAAGTTTGGTGGACTGGGAATTTATGATCCCACGGAAAGATGCCAGATCGAGTATGAAAATTCAAGAAAAGTAACGAAATCAATGGTATCGAAAGTTATAAATCAAGATGATTTATACGATAAATCAGTTGAAAATGATCAACAGAAAGTGAAAAACGATCTGAAAAACGACAAAGCAAGAAAAAATAATGAAAATTTACAGTATATAAAAGAAAATTTAGCAAGTGATCCAAAACGTTTAAGAGCCCTAGAAGCGTCCCTGGAAAACGGAGCATCAAGTTGGTTGACAGTATTGCCATTAAAACAGCAAGGTTTCTTATTAGACAAACAATCGTTTTGGGACGCAGTATACATTCGATTTGGTATCCAGTTAAAAAGGCTAAGTACACATTGTGTATGCGGAGCCTCCTCGTTTACTGTAGAACACGCACTATCGTGTCCAAAAGGAGGCTTCGTTACTTTGAGACACAACGAAGTAAGGGATTTTACCGCAGAAATTTTATCGGAAGTATGCAGAGATGTAAGAACTGAGCCAGTACTACAAGAACTTACTGGAGAAGAACTGCCAAAGTCAACAATAACAACGACCGAAGCGAGTGTAGATGTTGCAGCGCGAGGATTTTGGATAAGGGGACAGATGGCTTATTTTGACGTAAAGGTTTTCAACCCAACGGCCAAAGTCTACCTGAACCAAACCTTGAAGGCTGCTCATCGAAGTAACGAACAACAAAAAAGCGCTGTTATGTGAACCGAATAAATCATGTCGATCAAGGATCATTCACACCACTGGTATTATTCACATGTTTCGGAGGAATGTCAAGGGAATGTCAGTCGTTCTATAACAGACTCGCAGAAATGCTTGCTGAAGAGGGAACAGCCGAGTGTCACCAAAAGTTGGTTAAGAGCAAAACTCAGTTTTAGTCTGCTAAGATCGCAGCTCATTTGTATCAGGGGATCAAGAGGGATACGAAAAAGGATTCAAGTGGTAGACTCGTTATCTGATACCGACTTGAAAATTATCGCAGAAAAGTCGATGATGGAGAAATAAATAGAAAAATAGCGTTGTTATAATTTTATATGTAAATATGTAAATTGTATTACTATTATTATGTTTCTGGTTGTATTTGCTTACTTGAAGTGAAATATTGCATTGAAAAAAAAAAAAAAAAAAAAAAAAAATGTGCAATGCAATGACTTCGCATGTGTGTGCTTTTTGTTTACAAGCAGATCAAAGTTCATCGGGACAGCAATGAACGAAAATGGCTCAATTCACTTTGGTATATGAATTCACTACTGCGTTAAGAGGTTTTCATGTCTACCGCTCTGAATGGACACCACAGCTTGACCAGTCAATTAAGTTTAAGCAAGAGTTAAAAACTCCTTACGACAAGTTCGCTGTTGCTGGGCAAACGAATATTCCTGGTAAGCTCTGTTTAGTGACTGTTGGCCATGTCCCTAGGAAATAAGTCGACATATCTGGTACGCCATTAAAGAACGGGCTGGATTTTCCGCAACCGTAAAGTCTGTGTCACCAAAACGTTCTCCTTTCAAGCAAAGTGGATTGGAAATCATTATAACAATGAAGGCGAAATGGCAAAACTCAAGAGCAATGGGTGTACTCTCAAGCGACATGTAGAAAAAGTCTCGTTTCCAAAATATGGAGAGTATTCTGAAGATTCTTCGGAAATTCTAAAAGAAATTATGGACAATCCACAGGAAGACAGCGAAAATGAGGAGAGTGAGAGTGATGAAAGTGATGTAGAAGTATGAATAAAAGAAAACAAATTTCAAAGAAAAATAAATCTTGTAATCTAAACCCTTTACTACGACCCGCATTTTTTAACAATTTTATTGCTTTTTTTCACAAAATTAACGGTCATAAAATTACTAGAGGCAGAAAATCAGTATATCACTAAATTTACGGGCCCCAAAAAAGAACGGAGCATAAAATTAACGCGAAAAAGGCCAAAATCCGTTAATTTCATGCTCCGTTAATTTCCTGTAATAAGGTATTAGATGAATCTTTGTTGACTAATCGCTTTTGAAAATTTATAATTCTTTCGAAGGTCGTAATTTAATCTGTATAGAGACATCCCAAAAACGTCGTGAAAGCATCCCGAAAGAATCGGTTACGAATGTAAATTCCATATGGGGTATGTCGTTGTTACTCAAAGTATACTGTTTAATGCATTGCAGAATGAAATTTGGAAAATTTCATCAGATCGCAATTTGGTCGTAGAAGGATCCCAATTGCGACGTTTCACTTTCAGACGTCCCTACGACGTCGCAAAATGATCTTAAATTTATATTTGTTTCCAAGGTGTCGTTATTCAATGTGTATAGGCGTCCCAAAAACGTCGTAAAATCATCCCTCACACGACCAATAAACAGAATTCGATATTAGCATGTAAGTTTTACTCGATTTATAGAGTTTACTGACTGCAGAATGAAATTTGAAAATTTTTATCAGATCGCAAATTGATCGTAAAAGGATCCTAATTGCGACGTCCCATTTTCAGACGTCCCTACAACGTCGCAAAACGATCTCAAAACCAAACGAACATTTTACGATTAAAATGAGACGTCTCAAAGACGTTGTGTGTCCGCTGGGTATATAAGCGAAATATTTGCTCTACGCGAAAGTTTATTCACGCGAAAATAAATGAACCCTCTGAATCGCCTTTTTTATGTTCACTAAATAAAAAAATTTCGCGTTTGGCTTAAAACGCGAAAGCTTCTGCCCGCGAAAGTTTGTACGTTTAAAGTATCAGTTTTTTTACTGTTTGCATTTTGTTCGTCAATCTCAAACAAGCACTCAAAAGAGAGACATGATACGTTTATGGAGCTCTGTAAGATTCAAAATTTAAATTCAATATTCATTCTACACTGTAAGTCAAGTTGTTCATTCAGGATTTCACAGCAATTCTACACATGGGCCAGCTGGTACGTTTATTTATTATTGCCCCCGCAGCGAGCGTGAACGAGGAGGTGAAAAGGAGATAAGCCTAATGGAGTAAGAGTATCCTGTGAGAAATGTTGTTTGGATACAGGCGTCAGAGCTGACAAGCATACCTCAAATGTGAGCCAAAAAGAGCATTATAAATATTGATTAAAATAGGTAAATGCCGGATTTTAGATAATGCACTGTTTGTTATTCTAAGGTATTTGGCAAGCTCAGAAAGTGAAGGTTCCAAGTTAAGAAGATGAACAATCTAAATGAACACCTAGGTATTTAGGACTGGAACTAGAATTCAGTTTGTACCCTCCCAAATAAACGTCAAGTTTGTTAGCGAAAGCCTTAAGTCTGTTTCGGAATAGAATGTATTCCGTCTTCGCAGAATTTAGTGCAATTTTATTGGCATTGAGCCAGTCATTCAAAAGTGACAAATCAAAGTTAAGATTTCTATTAAGAGGCTCCAAACAGTATCCAAATTGAAAAAGGTTAGTGTCATCAGCGAAACGAGTTACTCCTGAAAATTCAAGAGCTGAATTTTGTGCGAAGCCCTAGAACCGAACCTTGAGGAACGCCATGTAGAATGTGACAAAGATTAGATTGATAATTAGCCAACAAACTAGCATACAAACTGGGAGCGAAAAGAGAGGTAGGCTGACAACCAACGATTTGCGACACCGCGTATACCATAATGGTTAAGTTTATGGCATAAAATTTGCCGAACAAAAGTATCAAACGCTTTTTGCAAATCAACAAAGATGCCAAATGCAATTTGGCACTGTCTAAATGTTGCCTAATACGCTCGACTAGGTTAACAAGAGCATGAGTGTTTGAGTGAAACCCAAATTGACGAGAACAGATGATGCTATTAGTTTCAAGGAAAGAAATGAAACGGAGTACACAAGTTTTTCAAATATCTTTTTGATATTTGATAGAAGAGAGATTTGGTGGGCAATTCGAAGGTTCAAGAAGAGAGCCTTTTTTGAAAATCGGGATGACTTTTGAAGGCTTAGGAGTTGAGGGAAAAGCACCAATTTGAGAAATTGGAGAAGAGATTTCAAAGCATACAAGTTTAAGAATCCTGTTGGGAGACACTATTAGGTCCAGAGCTCTTTGAAGGAGTCATTGAATAAGTGATCTTCGCGACTTTCTCAGTCTTGACTGGCCAAAAGAAAAATAGAGTTTGGATTTGGACTGTTGAGAAATGAAGTAACATTTTGACACTAGCAGGAAGTCTGGATCTAATAGTTTCTGCAAGAGAAATAACCATTGAAGTGATTGGCTACAATTTAGGGGTCCGATGAAATAGCACCACTCATTTTCAGTGATAGAGGATTGCTAGTAGTAGTAGGCCTGGGTTTCAACGAAATGATATCATGGACACCTAGCCAAATTTTACGAATATTAGTGGAACTTGAATGAAAATAACGGGAATAGTAGTTGGCCTTGCTACGTCTACATGGTGAAACAATTATTATTATCGAAAGAGGCCCGGCGCACCAAGAACATTTTTGAGCCAAACACTATTTTTTCTTTCGTTTTGAACCAATTTGTAATGTTCCTGTACTGCTTTTCCTAATAAAGAAGCTCTTTAAAGGTCCCCAAAATCCGAGGTTTATCGCTGGAATGCATTGAGTTGCAAGAAAAATGAGTTTGTTGATAACAAATGCCAAGTCTTACCAGTGAAACGAATAGTAAAAAAGAACTAGAAAATACGTCAAGAAAGAAAACTGTATTATTATTTGCATTGTAAGTCACGAAAGTGAAAAAACAATAGCAGAATAGTATCCTAGTTAAGTAACATATTAATTTTCTATTTTTTAGGGGATTGTTAAAAAATATTTTTCGCAGCCAGGCGGCAAAAAGACGTTTAAAAGCAACCTCGTTCCCAGGGCTTCTTTGGAACGAGGTTGGTTTAAAAGAGCTCTTATTCGTCCGTTTTTGCAGCGTCTTTTCATGCAGAGGTATTTAAGGGGTATTAAAAGCTTTCTTCTAGAAGTTAACTTAAATATGCGGCTCTTAATTCGACCTTTAAAACGTTTAAAACATTGAGAACATCTTTCAGTAGACATCTTTTAGATACAATACACAGCTTTTCCATGTAAGGGATATGTCCTAGTTGAATAAAAATGTATATAGCCTTTTTTATGATAAATCACAACTTGTCAATAAATATATAAGAAGCCGCTTGTCTTGAAGACACATAAGACGTGTCACACATATCTACTCTCAACAATACAATATTGCCGTGTTGCCCAATTTCAGTCAAATCTGAGAAAAAGACTGTCAAATTTGAAATCAGCATCCTCCAATTGTGATTCATGCAAATTTGTATGACAACTGGAGAACTTTCGCAATTTGGTTCAAATTTGGGCCAAATTGGAAAATTAGGGTAAAATCTCACAAAATGACCGTCAAAACCCTGTGATCGTGATCATTATAAATGTCTCATTAAGAGTGACACTAATAACACTACAATAAATTATAATAACATTACAAATTATAATAACATACAGGCTTTTAGGAGAACTTAAATAAAATAGAACATATCTCCATGCTGACATTTCTCGGAATATTTCAAGAAAACCAATTCTCAACATCTGCTATGATAATATTAATAATAAAAGAGAAAGGATGTGAGTCTTGTGTGTCCCACCTAATCGCATATAGGGTCCTGAGTCCCACCTATCACATGTAGGGGTTTGGGTCTTGGTTCCTACTTTTCCAGTACACCCTATATTTCTTTGCCTGAATAGATAAGACTGGGCAACTAAGAAGTTTCATATCATGTTAAAATATGATAAAATATCAAATATAAATATAAACGTCCGTTAGTCATTGTCAGTTCATTTACATTTCTTAGCCTATAGCAATCCACTCATCCGCAGTGATTTTTCAACAAATTTCCCTGGAGAGTTTGATCTTACCAAAAGATAAGAGATGCTTGTTGTCTACAGGTACTTTTCTGTGCATAAACTGTTGTATGTTGTCCGTAACAAAAGAGATTTTTGTTTTGTTTAATCTTAAACTGTTCTAGTGTCCCTTTGCTTTTTTCACTTTCTATTAGTTTACATAGACCATTTAGCTCGTCAGTATCCACAAGATGTCTGTTGCACGACAGATAACCACGCCATTGCTCATCAGATATTTTCTCGAAATCATCATATATTTCTTTCTTCAGGAGACAGCTTCCAGGTCTTGAAACTAGGTGGAAATTGTTAAAACCACTTTCCTCAAGTAACTTAATCAGGGCCTCCTTTCGTATCCTCACTCGCCTCATTAATTCTGCGGACTTTGGACACAATGATGTCCACCAGAAACTGTCCACATTCTCTTCAAATATTGTATCAATCAGTAAAACACCATTTGGCTTTAGCAGTCGGTAGGATTCCTTGATTGAAGCCACTAAAAGTGGGTAATCTTGCACGTCCAATGTTTTCTTAGGATCAGGTGCATCGAGATGATGAAGAACTTGGATGAAACAAACCACGTCAAATAAGCAGTCAGAAAAAGTTAGTCTCGGTAATGTCATTAAATGCATTTCAAACAATGACTGGTAATCCTTCAGCTTCAATTTAGCTTTCTGCAACATTCCTTCAGACGCATCAATCATAGTTAATTTCCTCAAACCATGCTGGAAAAACGCTCGACTGTAGTTGCCTGTGCCACATCCAGCCTCAAGCATGGTGACCTGAAGTACATGAAATATGTAGTTTACTTACTTTATTATTTGTTGCTCTTATTTAAGCACTCTGTGCCAGAGTTTAAGCATTCTGCCCTCCTTTCAAATTTAGCTACGAATTTATTTGTACAATTCTGTTAACACTTTTCATCTGCACAAAATGTACTTTTTTGATTTTTAATGGTTGCTTTTTTAAAAAAAGTTACCGAAAACAGAAATTAAGTATAAGTTTTGCATCCATTAAGGTTTTTTTTTAGTATCCGATCAAAAATTTCGAAAATTGGGGCCTATTTAAGGCTATTTCAGAGGCCTAAATTCAAAAATTTTCTCAGGCCATCGTCCCCAATCTCCCCCACTTTCATATTCGACTTGCGACCCCTGTAGTTTTCTTACTTATTTCACTTATTACTTATTTTCCTCGATTTTATGTTCACAAAAGATCAACTTAACTTCAACACCCGACTGACTAATGGAATGCTTGTCAACATGCTGTTGTAAAGTCCAGTTGAGCAACTTTGTCAGAGGATAATACAGGATTGGAATTTGGGTGGTGCTAGTGACACTTGAGTGTCAGATAAACCATGGCAGCTACCTGGGAAGTTTTTGTGATGGGGGCTTTAAATTTCTGATTTGGGGCCCTAAATTGGCCTAGAATCACTCAAATCTTTCAAAGCGTTCTGATCCGTGTTAAAAAATTATTGATTCATTCATGCATAAGAGAAACACAAAAGTTCAAACATGAAGAAGTGAGGTTTGAATTTGGGCACTGAGATTTCGAAGCCCAATAGCACACTGCGCTATGGTTTTTGACCTGTATTTCCCTCTATTCATGCTAGTAACAAGTACAGTGGTTGACCTTCTGTTAGCAGAAATTGGACTTAGAGTACTTTAAAGCCTCCTCTACAAAACCCTCATTAATAACAGTTGCATCACAACTGAAGAAGCCATCTAGCATAAATAATACGGCAGCATTCACGAAAGTAGACAAATGAACAAAGAGATTAAGAACCTCATGGAAATCTTTTCCAAGAAGGGCAGATATCATAGCAACCATGCTTGGAACTCCATCAGCAACTCGTGCCTCATCATAGAGTTGTGAAACTTCTTCATAATTCTCATATTGACTCATAACTAATACAAAATATATAATGTCAAAAATGAGAACATAGAAAAAGAAATGTAATGATACCAATGATTGACATTTCAGCAGTAGGATTAAGCATGAAAATCAATAGAAACAACATTATTGACCTTTGGAGATGTGCTAATATTCACATTGGAGTTCAATCATTGCATATTTTAATCACTGTTGTTATTGAAGGCCTGTTTCCTCTCAATAACCCTCTATTGCAGGCCAAATTCCAGGATTTTCAACTTTCTGCATGTAATATTTGAGAATTTCAGTGATGAATCTAAAGATTTTAAAGATCTAAACTAAATCTTAAGATAAGAGCATTCAAAAAGTTTTATTAGCTCAGAGATCTGTATAGACTTGTGGCACAAAGGGAAAATGTATGTAATAACAGACATAAAGCAATAAACTTTGCGGAGTAATCAGAATGTTTCAAGAAACTATGCAGAAAGAAATTAATTATAATACTGGAATATTTTGATATTCCCTATTCAACTTCAGCCAAAATACAAAATTACTATTATAGGTTTACTGAACCCATTGTTTTGAGTTTATTGCTATTTGGCCAAATAATAATTAATTGGTTATTTAAAAACTTCATAAACGACACAATACGTATGTGAATACAGTATTTCCTCTAATAAACACAGCGATGTTTATTACAAATCCCAGTTTTTGGATGGGGCCTTTAATAGAGGGCGTTGTTCATTAGAGGGCAGGGTTTATTACAAAATGAAAAATGAGATAAAAGCAAACTTAAGGTGTGAGTAAGGGAAAAAAAATGTTTTTGTTTTTTAGTTAGTCCTTTTGATAGGAATATGTTTATATCAAGTATGATACTTTTTTGGAAAGCTTATTTACATCTCTAAACGCCCATGTTAAAAATTTTGAGATAAACTAAAAATTTCAAATTTTAAAACGAGTCAAAGAAAATGAACCTTGTAAAAACGTAGCTTTTATTCAAAATGTTTGGCTATAAGTGCGGCGTTTAATAGAGGGTGGCATTTATCAGAGGGCGTTGTTTATTGAGGAAATATGGTATACAAACAAACAACTTGAACAAAACTTTTTAATGATAATGATGGTAATCTGTGCTCCTAAGATATCAACGATTAAAACTGATGATGATTATGTTACTTCATAATTCCATTAACCATATTAACATAAAAAATCAAAATCAAAATTTAAAACAGTTAAAAATCTAAAATGATTTTTTGGTTAAGAGCTAAAGAGACAAGCAGTTGATTTCCAACTTAGGTTCTTTTTCCCCTAAACATCATTAAGTTTGCCTATTAGCTAATTCCCTTGCAATTAGAAAATACACATGAAGATTTATCTCTTTTTCTCTGATGTAAAAAATTTTTTTACATTTCTCTACATCAATCAATTCTGTACATTTATGAATGCATTCTGATGATTGGTCAATCACTACTCAATTTGGTAAGATGCTCATGTCGTTTTGCATATAATACGTGATAAACGTTTTATTGATCTGTAATGTAATAATAATAATAATACTATTCGTTATCTATGTATCTATACATCTATACATTGTATAGCCATATGTCTACATAACCATAGAGTTATATGAAATGCCCTATCTTTTAAAAATTGGATTATATACATCATATAAATATACGTTATGATCATTCAACTTTACTTCATATGAGACATGTTATAAGATCATAGTCATGTGATCATTATGCTATATAATGTTATGAAATATGATTGTGTAAAAGCAGCTATAAAAAAAATGTATGCCTAACACAAAGATCAATTGGGTCGCACAAAAAATGCATACAAATGCATGCCAGAACACAATAGAAGACAAATAAGGAATCAAAACACACCAAAAGAACCAGCAGGAGAACTGTAGTAGAAAATATTGACCCCTTAGAATATTTTCACCCCCACCCACCCCCAAGTCATAAGCGTAAACCACGGGGGCTGAAAATATTCTAAGGGATCAATATTTTCTACTACAGAACCATAGAAATACGTATTTCTATGCATGAACAGAGTGCATGTGCTGTAATGTAAATAGAAACTGAAAGTAAACACGATCGGCAAGATCTTAGAATTCTCGTCTACCGTCGGTTCAGCATAGAAACACTAACTCGATTGCTTTCCAATTTTGATTCTCAAACCTGTTAAAAATTATTGAACTACCAAGACGTTAATAAACTTCTTGCGTCTCGTAAAGTCAAGCCAAGAGAAGAAGAAAAGGAAATTTTCATGGTATTCCCCTCATGGAGTGTTGTATATTCAACGCGTTTAATGTTTTTGAAAGGCTCTTTCTGATTGAAAATATATTATCTTAATATTTTCCTCGCAATATATATGTAATATCTCTCATGAAAACTACCGTAAAGCGGGGTGACTTCGATCAATTTTGCCACTATTTTAAAAATAACTTCCGATACACTAAACCATTACTTCTGAAACTTTGGAATCATTACATTACATATTTCTTCTATTTCAGTGCAAAATTTCACATTAACTAAACTTGTAATTCCAGAGAAATAACCTGATCTTTCCAAGAAAACGACAATATCGATTATGGGGGGGGTGACTTCGATCAGCTTATGAGACGCGCCAAATTACTTATAACTACATTTGGCAATGTTTTTAAAGCGCTATTATTATAATATCAACAGACCACCCTTTCTCATCCGCGATAAATGCTCGACCGTAAAAGACTAGCGAATATTTGTAGAACAAAAGATATTTACGACGGTCACACATGTGTCACCCTCGTTGGATACGAAACGAAATTAACGTTAATTTTATTGAATCACAAACGAAATTAACATTCGCACAAAACTCACTGTTAGAAGAGAATTTTATTGATATCAAAAGTTCTGTTCATACACAATCGCAAACACAAAATGTTGGAATAGAAATTATGAAGTTGCTTTTTTCGATGTGTATACAGAATTTAAAAATCATGTTTACATCAACTGAAAGCCCTTTTTAGCATCTTTCAAGTTGTATATTTTTGTGAAAAATGAACAAAAATTAACGAAAGTTCAGCAACTTTTTTTTCAACAGCAGTGTGTTACAGTGATAAAAATGTGAGTTAATAAAGATAATGAACTGCTATTATAGACTTGAGGATTGAACGATGCTGATGTCAGTAGAAATAAAACAATTGAGAAATGGTCTGGGAACAAGCGGCTATTTATTATCAACAAATGGCAGGTTTTCTTGTGGAGATTATCTCTCAAGAAAACTGCTGACATTTTTTCTCGATCCTATGATAGTTCATTATCTGTAATTTGGTATGGTAGAACGAATCATTTATCAGTGCATTGCGCATCAAACATCTCCTTTATCTTAGGGCTAATTTCCACTTACAAAACTTCACGAGGAAAATTTCAAAGAAATTTGTTCAGAACAATATGGCATTGAGTCGCGCGAAACAAATCATCAAAGTTCAACAAAGTTCAACTACATCTTTTCGTACGCGAAAGAAATATATTTCTTGAGAAAAGTGTTTGCACATGCGTACTAATAATAAACAATGACGTTTTTCGAGCCAACTTTTTTCGCAATTCGCTCATATTTTGTAAGTGGAAATCCCGCTTTACGCATAATTGGCAATTCTTTTGAGACCTGTCATCATGTGGAAAGAGCGCGTTTATTAAAATTTCTTCGGTAAGTCTTTAAATCTCCCATGAGATACAACGACTTTTCACGAAGTTCATGCGAACATGTAATTTATTACCGATATAAAACATTCGTTTTTTTCGTGTTTTTGTAAGCACGGTAATATCGATAAAGGAATAAGGAAAAGAAAAACAAAATATAGTGGTGAAGAACAGAATTTCTTTCAGACATATTATAATTTTCTTTACATTCAGCCTCTATACTTGACATATGAACCAAAACTGTCCAGGCTAGACTCTTGAATACGACGTAGAGCGATGACCAATGCGAGTGGTGAAAATTTTGATGTTTTTCGTCGTTAATTTCGGAAGAAATTGCTTGTTTCTCTTGAAGACGATTCTGATGATATTTTACAATAAGAATCTAAATGAAAATCTTAAAAAATGTGAAAAACGCACTTTAATTTCAGAGTTTAAACAGTTTATTTTTACTGATCGAAGTCACCCCACTGATCGAAGTCACCCCGCTTTACGGTACGATACGACGGCGGGTATTGCATCGATTTTAGCAAGAAGCGCTTACTACTAAAATCGATGCAATACATTCAGCTTAAGCTGGTCCGAATATATTTATAAGATGAGTTAAAGATGACGATTTCTGTATTGGTTTGATTGATTGATTGTCAACAATTAGACATCTTCCTCTTATCCTATTCATTCTCTCTCCTTCTCCTTCTTCTGTTTTTTTATATTATACATTTTATTCTCTATTTTATACTACTCTTAAAGAAAACCTGTTGAAAAAAGTATAACAATAACACCTGTGGAGAGAATTACGTTAATAGAAGCATGATCAATAATAAAAAAATTAGAAATTCTAAGAGATTTGAATTCATGTCAAACATATTTTATATACTACACCTCTGTTTTGATGTTTCGTTTGGTAAGCAATAAATCTGATATTTCTATTATCTAGGCCATTTTGAGGCTTAATTACAGTTTACTCCCGACCCAGTCGTTCTTTAATCCTGCAATCTTAAAAAAATGAAACTATATAATTTCCAGCAAAGAACATGTCAGACGACTAGGCATTGTTTTTTTAAAATTGCAGGTTTAAAGAACGGGTCAATAGTAACAAGAGTGAACTGCAATAAAGCCAATTTTGTCAGGGACACATGTAGAAATTGATTATAAAATCCTGCCAAAATTTCAATGTACTCGTGAAGGTGAATGTGGTGACACTGTCCCATTTTGAGAGCATTGCCCTTTTTACACAGATGAGCACGGAATTGAGTACTTATAAACCACATAACCTAGAATCCTTGTTTATAGAATTCAAAGGAATAAGTAACAAAACCTTATTGTAGACTGTCTTTATCTCTACATCATGATCTATTATTTTAGTGATTTTAATATTGACTTGATTTAAGCTGTCATAGTTCTAAACATTGCTCATGATTTTTATAGCTTGAGTTTTGATGCTTATTCAATCTCCAGAAGTGAACAAGCTTAAACAATGTCTGAATGTCACAACTAGAGTATAAAAATTTTATTCTCAAACATTTCAAATTATCTGATGTCAATTTAAGTGCTCCAAATTGAAAACCAAAACCCTGATTTTGTGTTGGAAAATTTATTTTAATGCATATTAACCAGTGCTTTAAAAAATCAAAAGCACTATCCCACATTTGTGACGGTTGATGGGAAAAGGATAACAAGCTAAACATTGATTTAAATAAAATTGATAAAAATCGATTTAAAAAAATTGATTTTTTGTAGTTTTGAATGGCTTTTTCGATTCTAAAAAATCGATTTTTGGATTCTAATAAATCCATTTTCCAATTCTAAATGAATAGTTTTTTTGATTCTAGTGAGGAGTATTTCAGTAAAAGAGTCTTCACTTTTTAATGTGTTTCTTATGCTCCCGTTATGGACTACCGTTATAATCTTTGTCTCATGATAAAAAACAATAAAAAAACACGTATATAACATGACATGACAGTATAACAGGTTTATATTATACTTTCATTAAATTCCATAAAAACGAAATTTTGATTACTAAAAATCGAAATCGATTTTGTGATTACATACAATTGACAGTCGAAATTTAACTTGTTAACCTTTTTCCATAAACTGTCACATTTAATTTTTCTTGCTCCTATCACATCATCTTAGATGCTGATAACCTTCTGGATGAAAAGAACATACGAAAACCTGACGAACCTTGATCAGATCTTGATCAGATTGTTGAACTTGTAACTAAGATCTTTCCTTCCATGTGAAAGATGGGAGATACAGTAATGAAAGCTTTCTCCAATGGACAAGAACAAAGAAAGAAAATAGAATTTTTAGATCTTCAATTGCCCAGTAAGACAGGATATTATGAAGTTATCTAAAATTTATTTTCATGTCAAAAAGCATCACATCTATTATAAAATACATAAATGTAACAACTTGTTGGAGTCTATTGTATCTTATTTAGAAACCTTAAAAAAGGATTGCTTTTTTCTCATTAATTGGCAGGCTCACTACTTTTTTCCAGTCACGAAAACGGTTCGACAATATTATATATGTTTTTTGTGACAATATTTTGAAAATTATTTTCATTATCAGTTCTAAAGAGTAATAAAATAAAGCAGTTAAAATAATTTAAAAAAATGTTTTCATTAAAAAAACATATCAACTATCTACACTACGCACATTCTTATAATGTTCTTATAAAAGGACAATAAATTATTGAAAATCAAATCTTAATGGTGAGTGCACAACATTTATCCTCATCTTTTGTATTTAATTGCGGCTTGATGTCATTAATTAGCAACACTTCTGACTTCAAGTTTTGACATCAGTTAGTTGTGCTTATAAGAGTGGTGATGGTAGTTGATGGTGGTTCAAATATGAACCTTAAAAAACTTGCGATAAAAATTGATATGTCAGTCACTCTGATATAAAAAGCTCACAATGACAGTGACAATGATCAAATGTGCCAAATATATATCAAATATGTGGTACTGTATTATTTATTAGTCTGGTAGGTTAAAGTTCCTCCCTTAATATGCTTGGTGCTGCCATCAATCAAAGAGCAACCAACTTAGTTAATGTAAATGTAAAAATGAAAATAGATTGTCATTTGTTCAAAATGAAACAATTTTATCATCCTAGAACCAATAGTGTTAAAGGGTTTATGAGAAAACTTGAATTTTTTTTTGTTTTGTTTATGTTTACGTATATTACTTTCAATATGTGTCTTTATTCCAGTATTTGTTACTGTATCATTCTCTCACCTTAAGATATTACAATGTATAATTAATTGATTGATTTTCACTTGCTAAATCTTTATGTTAGATCAGATTAAGTACAATGAGTAATTTTGGAAGGCCGCCATCAGGGGCAATGAGATTAGGAACTGGTGCTAGAGGTGGCCGAATTGGAACCTGTATCTTTTTGGTTATGGCTGTTATTTTCTTTTCTCCAAACAAATTTCGTTTTTCTTCTATTTACATATATATATATTTTATGTATTGTTTTTAACTTTTTAACTATTGACTTTAACTGCATGACAACAATATACAGCTGCAGGAATTGTGCCTGGTAATTTTTCTTTTATCTATCTGTCTTTCAAGTATAGCTATTTGATATTTTAGTGATTTAAATTCAAGTTTTTTATTTATGATTTTTAGGAACAGGAATGGTATGTCTAAAGTGTCGTTCAGTTTATGGCTTTATAAAGAAATGATGCTGCAAAAATATTGTTCTGCTATATATGTGTTAAAAAATAGTAACTCCAATTGAAATAATTTGGTGTCAAAAAAACTTGTTGTTCACAAAATAGTTATTTTTATGCTAGGTCTTCTGAGTGCAACAGGTTTTAAAAATTGTAATCATGTTATAATCATCATGGTGCTTATGATGTAATTCAAAAGCTTTTGCAATTTTTAAAGACTGTCAGGCTTCATTTTACAAGGACATAGATTTAGGGGTGGGGGAGGGGAGGGGCTTGGGAGCTTGAGCCCCCCAACTTTTTTGTCAATTGTCAGGAATTTTTTTGCCTTTCCTAATCTTTCTTATCTTTTATCTTATTTCTGGCATAATGTCAAATAAGTCTCAAAAAAACGTTGCTATTGGGTTTCGACACCACTTAATCACTGTGATTCTTATAATCAAATTTTGACCAATTTGAGTCTCCTGATTCTTTTACAAGAAACTGTGTTATATCTTGATGTTGCTTTTTGATTTTGAAGTTGCAGAAAGTTTTGATGTTGTTTTTGTGATAAATAAAAAATGCATAGTTCAAACAAAACGCAAGGATTTGGTTCAAAACGAAACGAAAGAAGAAATAACGAGAAAATTAGAGTGTTTAGCTCAAAAATACAAGTTTGTGGATGAAAATCATGTAGAAATTATAGATTTTGAGTGCTTTTATAGGCAATCTAAAGGTGGTATTTTTCCAAAATTTTCTTAGCGCACCGGTGGGGCCTCATTCAACAATACAGATTAATTGAGCCCTATTCTTTATTCTTTAGCGACCTGGTACTCGAGGTGGAGGTGCATTTGGTGGTGGTAAGTACTTGCTAAAAAACTTTTTTGGACAACCTTCACGGAAACCTAAAAGATAGGAAACCAATATAAATAGAAGTTAGGGCTGCAATGTGCTAATGTCAGCAGTGTGAGTCATTTATTGGAACAATAAAATTACAGACTGCATTACGTGTTGTGGTTACGGTTACATTGCAGAAATTGTAAAAAATGAAAACTGTAACAGAAGCTTTCGCCATGAAAAAGTATTTTACCAGATGTATTGTAACAAACGTATTTTAGCTTTGAACTCCATGGTTCATGTATCAGACAGGCCTGTCACCCGTCAAGGACTTGGCGGCATAAAAACACAATCACAGGGTAAGCGGAACAAGATCTTTCATTCTGTAATGTTTGCAAACATTTTTATCATAAATTCACATATTCAATTTCTAGCATTGTTTTTAATTGAAAATACTTTGTAGTTATTTATTTTTTTATTGTTTTCAAGGGCCACAAAGACAGGTGCAAGACAAGTCCTATTGGTTGGGAATGTTACGGTGAGTGTTTATGAACAATCATTTTATATATGAACCTCTTATCTATTGGAGAAAAGGACTTTGTATTTCTTTGTAGATCTTTATTTCATTAAGACAAAACATTACTCTGCAATGTATCTTTCTTTTACTTTACTTATTTTTAAATTATTTTTTTTTTTCCAGTGGCAAGATTAATGAATTGAACACAGAAATCGCCAAATTAACCAAGGAGATCAATCAATTTAACCAAGAAAATGCAAGTTATGTTTCTTATGAGAAGAGGTAAGTCATGAAACTGTGATCAATAAAAGGCTTTAATAGTAGGATCTGATCAGAAAATGGTCTTCTCAGTCCCGAATGACCTTAAAGACATTATTCTCGTTGGAAACCTATTTTAAGGATCATTATGTTCAAAAAGAGCAATTTCAATCAAAATTTACTGTCCTCAAAATTTAGAAATAAACAGATTCAGCGATTTCAGAGGATACTATCCTTTTTTTTGTCATGGCTAAGGCCTAGATTACACTTTATAATGAAAGAAGAAAATGTTCACATATAAATTTGTAATTAACTCTGGCGATTTTTCTAATAAACTGCTAGAATTTTGAAAGTAAGAAAAGATCTATAGTTGTCAAATTAGTAAAGATACGTGTTGCCATTGTTACTCTGTCTCAGTTCTAGGTCTCTTATTTTTTAATTTCAAAGATCTTGCAGATTGTGTTGTCATGTTGTCATGAAGATTGTGTTTTAGAAAAACCTTTAAAGGGAAATTAAGCCTTCATAGAAAATTTTTTATATTAGCTGCAGAAAGGTCTCATTAATCTTCTGTGGCCATTAATAATGGTCTAAATAATAATTATACTCAATTTTGCTGCTTGCACTGCAATGCAGATCATAAATTATTAATGGAGATTTAGTCTTTCGTTGCACTTACATATCAACTGTCATTTTGTCCATTGTATTTTACGCTGATGTTCGAAAACTTTTCTGTTTTTCGAAAGTAACTACGAATGGAAAGCATCCACTATAATTTTAAGTTGTTCGACATGATCCCTTGTGGAAAACGCGTACCTTTGTTTTCATAATAAAGATGTATGTTTTTACTTGTCATCCTTTCTGTAGCATTTACACTCGTAAATCATCATTTATTTGAATATGTCTCGCATGAACACAAATGCAAGTTTTCCAATCTACCTGAGTTTGATTCTTCTTCTCCTTCTTTATCTTCATCATGATTACTTACGTCAGTTTCAAAACTAGTATTCATAATTTCCGAAGACGCTGAACTAACATGAACGTCAAACATCCTGCAAATGAAATTCGCTCTGTGACGTCATTACTTAGTTGTAATGGCGATTTAACTGAGTTGTTTTTTTTAGGCTTTTTTTTCATTTATTTTTTTTTTTTTTTACATATAAAGGTGTTCATCTAGGATAAATGTGACGGTTTATGGGAAAAGGATAACAAGCTAAATTTCGATTCTTTTTAAATCGAAATTTAGCTGAAAAAAATCGATTTTATGAAATCTAAATTTCGATTTCGATTTCGATTTTTAGAAGCTAAATTTCGATTTTTGAGAAGCTAAATTTCGATTTCGATTTCGATTTTTTGAAGCTAAATTTCGATTTTAAAAGAATCTAAATTATTCGATTTTAAAAGAATCTAAATTGTTCGATTTTAAAAGAATCTAATTATTCGATTTCATAAATTAGAAAATCGATTTCTTTAACCAGAATCGATGTTAATCATAAGAATAAGTGTTACGTAATAAGATTTTGTTGTCATTGTAAATGTTTCGTTATAATGGGAACACTAAACCGTACATTTTGCTTTTTTGTGTGACCACTAATCATATAAAGTTTTATTGGTATATAGCCAATAGAAACAATGAAAATGTATATTCACTTTACAACAAAAAATTTCAAAAGTTTAAACGTCCGGCTGTTAACTTTTGATGGATGTCGCAACATGCTGAAATTCTACTTTCTTTCGCTTCTGTTTTGCATTAATTTTCGTGTTGACATACTTCTTGCAATCCGATTGGCTGGTAAAAGTTTCGCGGCTTCTTAACCAATAAGAATCCTTTTCGGCTTAAATTATGTAAATTCTAGATGTTGTTGTTGTACCGAATTCAGTATAATTACAGGTAGCACGCGTTAGTGTTTAATACTGAACTAATTACCTGGTTCTCATTCAGTTAGATATAAAAGAAACGACAGTTACTGCTAAAGTTGTTAAGAATAGAAACCGTACGCTGTAATTCTTTTTTATTCCGTTGTTCGATCGCTATTTTGGTAAACTCCTTCGGGGGAAAAAGTTTATTATTTTAAAACCTTGTAATGTGATCTTCTGGTGACTTAAAGGCCAACCTCCACTTGTGCGATTTTGCCCGTACGTACGTACGCGGCCAGTTCTGTGCATGTTCAGTGACAACTATTGCTCAACTTTGTTGGACGACGACGGCCAGATTTTGTGTGCTTGGAAGTTGGATTCGATTATACTTTTTTAGGCCATCGCGCGGCCATCTGGCATGCGAGTCAATCAAATTTCAAGAAAAATGCAAACATTGCAAAAAATTGTAAACATTGTGAAAAAAAAGAAACACTCAACACCTGGAGTTTCGTAATTAACTGGAAATTCAAATTTTTTTTAAAGTTCAAAGGAGGAGAGAGACAAATGAAAATATTTTAACAGCTTTTGTTATACTCACCTTTATTTTAATGAAAGTATATAACCTGTTATATACGTATTTTTTTATTGTCTTTTATCATGAGACGAAGTCCATAACGGGAGCATTAGATTCAATAAAAGATCACTGACGACAGATGACCAGATTATTAAAACAAAACGATATAGAAATGTAAACTTGATGGATATTTTTCGGAAACTTTTTATTTCGATTTAGCGAAGTAACAAAGTCCCCCGGTCAAAAACCAAAATGGCGCATACCGATGTGAAAAATATAAACAAAACTTTTTAACAGCGATAATGGTACTCCATTTAGAATTCAAAAATCGATTTTTTTAGAATCTAAATTTCGAATTCGAATTTTAGAATCTAAATTTCGATTTCGATTTCGATTTTGAGAAGCTAAATTTCGATTTTTTAGAAGCTAAATTTCGATTTCGATTTCGATTTTTTGAAGCTAAATTTCGATTTTAAAAAATCGAAATTTAGCTATAAATAATCGAAAATCGAAATTTCGATTTAAATCGAAATTTAGCTTGTTATCCTTTTCCCATAAACTGTCACAAATGAAGTATGAAATACTCAAAATTAGAAAAGGAAATCCAAGGCTTAATTTCTCTTGAAATGGCAAGGTTTTGGTAATGAAAGAATACTTTTTAGAAAATTTAAAGCTGTTTCAAATAGTACAAGAAATTTGCTTTGTTTACTTCTCCTTGAAGTGTTAAAGTTGTTATATTTTTTTGAAATACAAGCAACGTTTTCTACTTGAAATAATTTTGTATACAATTTAGGTTTTAGGATCAGTTCTGCTTGAGAGCAGCCTTGTGTTATTTAGAAAATGTTGTTTTCAAAAAGAATGTAGAACACATAAACCAGCATTTCTACCAACATGACTGTAATAAACAAAAATATTGGATCATAATAAAAGGATCTTAATGTTTGTTGTATCCGTCAGTCAACCTCCTGGTGACTACGCAACCTCGAACCCAGGGTCTCTTGCCTGTTCGAGGTTGGGTAAATACGCTTATCAAACACCATCACTTCCATTTTGTAAAAGTTTTGACATATTGTGACATACGTTCTGTGTGTTCATCCATATATGGCATGACCATGAAATATGAGCTACTTATCGTCACTTTTTGAAGCAGTAAAACTTTATAAAACATCTCGGAACATTTGAAGCCCTTTATATTCGAAGCATTGTGTCAAGTTGTATTATAAGCAAGTTTTAACGGTGGTAAACATAGTTTCTTTTCGCCAAAACTAGAACAATATGAGCTACGGGTGACACAGTCGGCCTTAGTTCTTAAAAAATGAAAAATGATTGATCTAAAAATCTTTCGTCATCCTTGGTCAAGCATCCCTGAATTATGTCATTTGCCACATCTACTATGCTTTTCAACTCGTTTGCATAATCATACATATTTTCTTCATTTCATTTTTGATTTCATGCTTCTAAACCCTCTAACTTACTCTCTCAGGGCTGAATCGTTGGCTGCTGAAATTAAAGAACTGCAAGGACACTTAGCTGATTACAATGCGGTAACAATTGATTTTGTTGTGATTATATACCTGCTTCAATTTACTGCAGATCAAACTGAATCTTCTATTGAAAAGCATCAAAGCATCACTTTATAGTTCTATTGTGTTTATTAACATCTCTTGTTTTAAATGTTGCTGACAGATTATCGATAAGTTGAATACAAATTCTGGTTTTGAAGATTTCGAAGAAGATTTTGCATTGGTAAGTTTGGAATGTTGGTTGTTGATTTCGTAGTAATACTGTTATTTTCACTTCTCATTTTACTTGTAAATTGTTCATCATCTTGTATCTTAGTTGCTTGTTGGAAAATTATGTTAATGGTTTAGTTAATTTCAAGTGTTTGTAAGAGGCCTTATCTATCTATGAAAAATTTTGAGATATCTGTGTACTTTGCTGGACTTGTAAATACTTCTGACTTCAAACTTAAGTTTACTATAAAGCTTTTGATTCAATTTGTGTTTGTTTTGTTTTTGTTGCCACGAAAAACTGTTACTAAAAAGCCTTTCCAATTGATATTCCTGAAGTAATAATATACAACAACCATTAGCCATTATGTTTTTTCGAAGATATTACAATATTTTTTTTTTCATTTTTGCAAACAGATCAAGCAGCAAAATGAACGAGAATCTGTCGTTATTGAGAAACTTTTCAAACAAAAGCAAGAGTGAGTATTTTCACTTAATTCATTTTAGACGTTTATCAAAGCAAAAGTATTTTGGTTTTATGATCATGGAACCAT
Source organism: Turritopsis dohrnii (assembly GCA_027922465.2). Taxonomy (NCBI): domain Eukaryota; kingdom Metazoa; phylum Cnidaria; class Hydrozoa; order Anthoathecata; family Oceaniidae; genus Turritopsis; species Turritopsis dohrnii. Next base: position 29,490 of record BQMF02000836.1, read on the forward strand.
TGTGTCATAGTGTTTATGTATGTTATGTTGTTACTGTACATAAAGTTCTTTCAATGGATCAAGTGGAAATAGTGGAATCCTCAAACTCTCAATTCCTATGCAACTACTCTATTGTGCTATTGATCCAACATCATTTTTTCTAGTTCATATGACAGGAAGGAATTGCCTAGCTCCATTGAACCTATGAACCTGTGAAATGACAAAACGAACTCAATCAAATTATGAAGAAAGAACCTTAATCTTAATTTTTATTCTTTTCTATATGCTTTGATTATTCACAAAATTTATGAGCCTCTTCTTGTTCTACTTTAATTGTTCAATAAATTGGCGTTGTTAGAATGACAGGTTCAAATATCTTTTTTCTATTTTTATTTTCATCAAATACATACTAGAGGTACATTAAGAGCAGGTTTTACGTAAGGTAAAAATTTTGAAAAGTAAGATATAGAAATTTGATCAAACCAACTGAAATTATAATTAAGTTTGTATGACTTTTTGGCAGCCATTTCCTTTTCTTTATGTCCTATTGAAATCAAAAAATATGACCTAAAATATGAAGATTACGATAATAATAAAAATGTTGAGATGGAAACTCACGTTCATTGGTTTATTTGCTTTTAAGAAAAGAGTCTCAATTAAAGCAGCTTGAGCTGGAGCTTGACCAAGAACATCGAATGACTGAAGGGCTTGTTTCTGACATGGTTGGTTTTCATTATTGATATGTTATTGATATTTTCTTGTCATTAAAAAAGGTTCATTAAAATTGTAACTTTGCGTAATAATGCCTGTTTTCATTTTTAGGCTCCGAGCTTACGTGAAAAATATGCTATGTTGAAAAACAGTAATTTACGTTTACAAGAGGTTCGTTTGTTTGTTTGTTTGTTTGTTTTCAGTATGCCCAGTCTTATGTATACCTTATTTTAAGAAATTACCACACAATGATTTTTATGGGAATTGTTCAAAGAAAGACATGAAATTATGTTAAAAAGCAGGATTATGCAACATGGTAGAACAGTGAATTTTACCCCATACATATACATATCAATGATCATTTTTATTTTTCTAACAAATTTTTTACAAATTTATCAACAAAACAAAAGTTCATATATTTTAATAATTTAAAAGGAAATGATGCTATTTGAAATTAATGTGAATTTTTCAAAATTGCATTAATTAAAATGGAGTGTTAATTTCATGGAATAGGGTATATCATTTTAAATGTATCTGACATAACAGACATTTTGAAGAATTTTAAGAATTTTTATGAAATCCTAACATTTCCTTTCATTAAATAAGATACATTATTTTACGTTCTAATAATGTATCAGCTTCTCAGCTCTCGATGATGATTTTATTGTTTTGCAGGACCTTGAGAAGAAACAACACGAGCTAGACAAAGTAAATTCAAGGATTGCAGATTTAGAAGAGGTGCGATCAAAATTATTTGATGTCTGGAATTTCATGCGATAGTTACTGTAAACATGCTTCTACCATTTTTTTATAGGAAGTTTCGCAGTCACCAGTAAAACAAGAAGCAGGTACAATCAAACTTTGTGCGCTATCTGTAAACTAATAAGATCATATGAATTCAGATAGAGCAACTACTGCCACCCCTTCCTGCTGCAGTTGAGAAATAGTAGATATAAGTATTAGAGCAGATCATCATGATGAATCATCATGATTCAATATTCTTGAGTTGATGCACTTCATAAAAAGGTGTAAACAAAAAAACATAAAGAGGCAAGGAAGACAGAAGAGAATGTTATTCCTTATAATGTAAAATACAACAATGGTCTATAAACAAAACTTTCAAAACTTTCAGTTTGACACTTTCCCGAAATGACCGACGGCCCTGCTAAACAGTTAGGAAACAGTTAAAATGAATGTTCTTAATTGTCTCTACGAAATGAGTATGTTTGCTGAAAATCAATGAGACAAAATTATAGCAAACTATTATCTCTATATCTTAACTCTACCTGTTAAGATATCGTACAGTGAAAATCTTATACTTATATTGATTTGAAGTTTAGTTGTTACGGTTTCAGTCACAAGTCAGTAAACATACCTCCAATTACTGTATGTTTTTAGTTTCACTTCATGAGAAAATCCTCGAGTTAGAAGAAAAACGAAATTCCTTATTGGATGAAATGAAGAAAAAGGAGACACCAGCTGAAGAAAGAGAGCGTTTACTCAAACAGGCTAGCATTTACTTTTTTCGTGTGTTCTTCAATAAAGGCTAATTTATAAGAAGAATTCTAAGCTAATTCATTTGAAACTGCATTTGTCCTACTACATCATATACGAAAGTTTTCTTGAATCTTTCTTAATGCTGTGATAATTAGACACGACATTAAAACACATTTTTCAGTGTTCAAGCCCTGTTTAAGGCCTTTAATTTCCTACTATGTAATGTTTATAAGTTTTCATTTGTAGGTGAAAGAAGATAACCAAGAAATCGCTCGTATGGAACACAGGTAATAACTACTGTTTAATTTGTTGAGAACTACAATGAGTATCATCAACATCGTAAACTCAGGATGATTATCAACTAGGTGACCTTCACATTTCTAGAGCTAAAGAGATCAGAGAAAAAACAGAAAAAATGCAAGATGAAATTAGCCAACTTGATATGGATCTTGAAGAACATCACGGTATACTCTTGTATATTCTTAAACTTCATACCACCATTAATTGTTTGTAGGTGTCATTGTTTTTTATGCCATGCCATCTTTGTTTGTATATAGGTGAAAGGACAGCTAAATTCAAAGAACTGAAAAAAAGAGAAGAAGATATGGAAGGTATTATAAATTTTTTTAAATGTCTTATAGTCTTTTGTTATTATCATCTACCGTATAAAATCGATGTCCACGGCTTCATGCTGACACTGTTTTATACAATAGTTATCATTCGATTTAGAATTTCTGAGTTCGTTTGAGAAGAACAAAAATGAAGCTGAAGTAAGTTGTATACAAAATTTAAAATTTTGACAACTTAAATCAAAAACAACTTTTATTAAAAAAACTTGAAATAACATTCAATTATGATTTTCTTTAATTTCTTAAATACCTTAAAAAAACACAAAGTGACTACTGTCACAAGAAATATATTTTAAATTTTATTTTTGCTCTTTCTTGCTTTACAATGTCTGTTTTTTTATTCTATCGCAAGCTTTTAGGTACACATGTTCTCTCGTTGATTATATTCACCTTCTTTAAGGACCCCATGGATAGGATGGAAATACTGAATTTGTCAGTGATATTTTAATAGTTATGCAACAAATCTGCATGCTTAATTGTAAATTTGGAATATCAAGATGACATCAAAGGAAAACTTTTTGAGCAATCAGACGTGAAAAGTGATTTCTCTTAGTCCTTAAAAATATTACTGCGAAAATTAATTTGAAATATTTTGAGTATACCCTTGTATTTCATCAAAGAGTGATGGGCTACTGATATTATATTATGTCTATTTTTATGATCATAAAGATAATGTGTGGATAAACAAGCTATGGCGTGAAAGTCTCTTTCATAGTTACAACGAAGGAAAATTTATTAGTGACAAAAAAGATTTTAATATCCATTTTTAGCATGTGGGACCAATGTTACCGTAACGATCAAACATTTCAGTCATTTTGTTACAATTTATAATTTATAATCGCCTGACCTGTGCATACGTTTATATTGGTTTTATAAACAAACTTTCTATTACCAATTAGCATAAGAGACTTCATATGTAGTATTAGTTTAAGAAAGTTTGTCACTTAACATTATGTCTGAATCATCATTTGAAAATCTATATATATTGCAGTGTTAATAAAACTCTATGTTGTTTCGTTAAGGAAAAACGGAAAGCACTGGAAGCAAACATCGTTGAACTACTGGAGAAAATTAGTCGTGTAAGTAGTTTATGTTGTGTTCAGACCTTCAATAGTTCTGACAAATTGCTATTTTAGTAAAACTTTGTTTTTTGCTAAGCGCATTTTACAACAGTTAAAGGTTTTTAACCAAGTATTTAACTAAAGCATGACTGCAGATCAATGACAGAGTAACTTAAAAGAATTTTTTCGTCCCTTCATTTGTGAAGATCAAGGTTGTCAATTTATGGCATTACATTCGAAATGTAATTTGACATTCAAAATGAATATTGTTTACCATATTTTCTATGTTTCCTCTTTTACTGTTGCAGTTTACTTTAAGAGCAGAAACTTTCACGTTTTTGGCGTTTTTGGCCCTTTTTCGCGAAAGTTTATGCCTTTGGAAATCTCAAAACAGCAAAACGCGAAAGTTTGTTTGGTGTGAAAGTTCATTTCAAATAGCCAATTTTATGTATTGACAAAAAGGCTGATCAGTTATTGTGTAATTTTGATATTTTTCTGGTTTACAGGCTACAGTTCAAACCAAACACATGCCCTCTGCAAGTCAATATCAACAAATTCAGGTCAGTGTATGATGGTAAATATGTATAGAATTAAAAAGAAATCTACGTTATCTTAACAAATTTATAACTTTTTGAGGTTTGATTTTATCGGAGCTTTCGTTTGCTTAGTTTAGTTTGCATGATATCATTTTTGTTTTCCCCTATGGTTTGTACAAAATAATATTAAGTAAAAATTTGGGTCTGCAAGTGACTAATAATGACCATTTATTACAGGCGGACTTAAACTTTAAAGAAAATGAAATGATCAAATCAAAAGACACTGCTAAAGGTTTGGATGGAGGTTTGTGACTTATCTATTATAGTTATTGCTACTTTGATAATGAATCATTATCTTACTTACACGTAAGAATTTATTGTTGATTTCTCCTATTTTTCTATTTTTTCTTTTTTTTTTTTGATTCATGTTTTTATTCTCTTGTTTAGAACATGCTCGGTTAAGAAGTGACTTAGAAAAAGTGGAACAAGTAAATCTTTTTCATCTCTAAATTAGAATTGATCCAGTATAATACTGTGCTATTATGTGCAATAGCTTCTTAATTGTTATTGAATACTGAATTCGAAATGTTAGAGCAATGTTTATTTTATTTCAGTTGGAAACAAAAATCACAGAAGAGCTAAATTCATTAAAAGAAAAAATTGCAACAATGACGAAGGTTCTTCCATCTTTATCAATCTTTTATTTTCAAGTGATTACTCTCGAGTCCGGAATAGAGGTCCCTGAATTATTTTTCGTAAAACTTTCCACCAAAGACGTTCTTATTCCACCTACCCCACCTATTTATTTTTGGAAATTTTTCCACGCACCCTATTTATTTCAGACACTTTTTTTCTTCATAAAAGAACATAATTACGTAACTAACATTAGTATTCATAAAAAACGAAATAGCTTTGCAATTTTTTCACCCACCCCATTTATTAAGTTTTATGAAAATATATCCAACCACCCTGGTTATTCCAGCCACCCGACTTACATACTTTGAGTATAACTTCCACCAACCTCGCTTATTCCCACTACTCCTTGTATTCCGGAGTCCAGAGTAACCGTTGTTCTATGTTACACTCATTTATCCTCATTATACTATCCTTGTGGAGATTATGCAGAATTAATGAGCACTCCCATTTAGTGAATATGAAGCAATGCAACTTCATAGCTTGTATTATGCAACTTCGTAGCTTATAATCATGCTGCATTGTAGTAGTTATGGAGATCGCAGAAGTCAGCATTTTGAGGGTGTTTAGTTGATTTGTGGTGTTTTGAATGAAATGAGAAACTGGACTGATGGAAATTCAAATCAGAAATTTTTTTATCCATCTAAGGAATGGTTGTGTTTGAATGTGTACTTTTGACTTTTGATTAAACTGTCAGAAGTCATGTAATGATATAAAAAATTGTGTTGTTGATGAGATGGCATTAAGTTGTGTCATTGTTTTTAGCCATAGAACTATCAGTGTCTGATCTCCACGCAGTATCAAACATTTTTTGCACCAACAGATTTATCTAAGTAAATGAATGAAATTCAAACAAAAGTAATTTACGCCAGCTACTAGTTAACATCTACCCAGCTGGCAAAATCTTCAAAAAGTCACTGTGACGGAGAACATTTTTGTTGATATTGTGTGTATATCTCTATAGAAATGCACTCCTTCGCAGATATTTTTTAACGAATGTACCGGCTGGGTAGAGATCAGTTTGTAGAGAATGGAGTTTTTGATAGATTTTTGACTATTGAGCTTCAGTAAGTATTGTATTTTTTGACTTTTGACTTTTTTTGTGCTTTGTAGGAGCTGGAAACCTACACGGATTTGGACACATTGAAAAGAAATGCTAATGAAAAAAGAAGTGTAAGTCATTTTATACTTCAGCTTCTTGCATAGATGGAAGGAAGGCTGTTTTTTCATGTACCATGAGCCGCTTGTCTATTTGCATGTCCTGCTCTGTATACGAGGCTGTTTTAAAATTTGCGTTTTTAGCACACTAATTATTTCAATGTTTCATCTAATCAAAATTGTTAGATTCAATTTGAATTCAGTTTATTTATTTTGCCATAATGCACAAAAATACCTGTACTATGTGCACGGTGTCAGGGTGTTAGCTAGAAATTCTCAATTGAGGCCGTTAGACTATAACTATGATGAACATTTTCATAGAAGCGGAAACGCATGTTAGAGATGAGTTTAAGCTGATGTTTCAAAACAGAATCAAATCATTTATTTTAGCAGCAAGCTTATTTACTAACTTTCCATAAATTTATTGCTGGACTCAATTGGCAAACTTATTAGTTTTTTGGATTGGGACTGTAGGACCCTTGCTGACACCCTGGGTGCGACAAGTGCAATCGGGCCAGAAGATTTCCACCACAGTAAAGGTTGAAGCATTGGCCAATAGTTTTGCCAGTTGCTTTCATAACCAGTAATTGTTAGCATACGTTTGATTATCCCCATAATACATCATATTTACTGCCATGATATAATAATTTGAGTATTTGTTGTGTGATTTGGATATATAAGCGTTCCTTTTAAAGAGCAGTAGAAATACCTATGGACACATTTTTTTTAATCGTTCTTTGAAAATGAAGGCTAACTGAGGATCAAAAGTTGTGTTCTTTCGTGTGCTGTTATTCCATTTCTTATTTGTTAGGCTTTACAAGAAGAAAAGTCGGAGTTGCAAGACTCTAAAGGAAAACTTAAAAAAGGTAAACAGAAAAATGTTAGAATGTATGGATATTATATAAGATGCTGAGCTCGACTTTAAGGAAATGAAACTGTCAGAATAAATCTGATAACAACAGAATGTCTTGTTTGATGGGCAACTCGGTTGAATGTTTTGTTTGATGGGCAACTCGGTTGAATGTCTTGTTTGATGGCGAACTAGGAATTCATTTTAACAGATAAAGTAACCTAAATTTAAACCAGGCACATGACACAGACCTGACAGGTCAATCAGATATACAGTATCTGTGGGCAAAATCGTTAAAATACACTGCGACGAAGAGCATTTTTTTGAAATGGTGCCTATATTTCTATAGAAATGCACTCCTTCGCATAGATTTTTCAACAAATTTGCTCACTAGGTCAGGACAATGGACTGTCATAATGGAGTAATCTTCACTCTAATTATCTATGAAGTGTAATCTAGTTATCTTGATGTGATTTGATGTGGTAGGATATTAACCTCGATTGGTTATTAAATACGATTTTTATTGACTTGAACCACTTCATTTTGAATTAACTATCTTACTAACTCCATTGTAATTGGTTTAGCTGCCTCATGCAATCGATTTTTATGATAGGATTTTATGATAAAGTCTTCCTGTATTGCCGTTATAAGTCTACCCGAATCGGGTTTTCTTTAGCGGGAAATTTTCCGATGTTTCCATGCATTGGATATCTTTTTGTTAAATTTTTGTACCATCTGCCCGATCGGGTTTTCTTTACTGGAAAACTGGTTTGTGACGTAACTTCTTTTTTTTTTGTTTCAGATGTCCAAACACTATCATCAGACTATCAAAATAAAAAGAAAGAGCTCGAAGAGAACGATACTTATGTGCAGGTAGAATCGTGTTCACCCCCCCCCCCCCCCCCCCCCCCCCCCCCCCTATCAGTTGTCATTTCTATTATTAAAAGCGGACTTTCACTCGGCCAATAGTTTCGCTCGAAGTTTTTCTGCAGTTTTGATTGGCTTGCATCAATAACGATAAAGTTAAAACTCCGACCATGTTCACATGTATCGGATAGATATCATTTCGGAATAATTTCCATACCGGATAGACGTTTCGTTCACATTGTTCCGAAGTTATCCGTTATTAGAATTGAAATGATTCCGTTCCCCTGCAAAAAGTGAAATGATTTCGTTCCGATGTCGGAACAAAAGCTATCCGATACGTGTGAACATAGTCTCCATTTCTACTTCTTTTCACTGTTCGAAAACAATGATTTTATCTCTTCATTCGAAAAAAAGTTTTCCTGCTGGAAAATCCGCTCGACCGAAGGGCTGAGTCATCCTGATGTTTACAGCGATTAGTGGCCAGCCAAAAAAAACCTCTGTGAAAACAAAACGATTTCTTTGGACTTTTCAAAATTTTTTTAATAATTTCAATTTCAACATTTATTACGTCGTCTAGACAGATGATCATGCGCCCTATTCTTTTATCTCTATCATCATGAATTCCATTTTCAAAAATTGAATTTTGATGTTCTTTTAAGTGAGACCTTTAGATGTTTTGATGGGTTTTTCTGTATTGGGCGACCACTGTTATCACAGGATCACAGAGTTATTTATAACTAATAAATGTGAATGGCTCCATGAATAATTAAGGATTCTTGAATTCTTGTTTCTTGTCGAACAAGTTTTATTCTGTAGGGCGAAGAAAATTTCTTTTACAATAGGAATTTTAATGTGAACAGATTTTTCCCGAATAACTCACATGCCAATGGATTTCCAGTCCACCCTATGATATTCACATGACTGGTGTTTCGAATTTCTTGTTTTGTTTTTTGTTTTAATAAGATGTTCAATTTTTTTTTTCTTTCCAATTTTAAATTATTCATTTTATTAACTTCATTTTGAAAAATTTGTTTTGATAAATCGGTTTTCATTTTGAAACAGAAGCTTGTGAATACGTTGAAGTAGATCCTACCTTCCCTACTACATTTTTTTATCTTTTAACCGATAAAAACTCGATTGCTAACAAAACACTTCTCCTCCTTAATTACATTTCGAGTATCTAAATTTTAATTTGAAGTATACCTTCAGAAAATATACAAGAGTTCGACACTTATTTTTTAGAAAATCATTAACACTCAAGTAATGAAGATGTTCTTGTAGCGTTCACAATTCTATTGAGATCGAAAGCAATTAATAAACCCTGATGTGAATACACACATTTCTTTATAAGTAACCAGTTTATAAGCAACCCTTACAGGCAAATCTTTAAAAAAAACTTAAGCAACTTTTCTAGGCTCAAGCTTTTATCTAAGCAACATATCGAAGATGAACCCTTCGTTGTGATGGACAAAAAATAAAATAATGACAATGATTCTTTAAATTTTTTACACTTCCTTGTAAAAAAAATCACCTTAGTCACCATTTATTGTTTTATTTAGGAATTTGTTTGAACTCATCATTCACTGTTTCTTATTTTCCTTTTCCACAATGCCTCTTTACTTGACTTGACTTTACTTGAGTAATTAAGCAACTGTAGATTTTTCGGCGAATTTAAAACAACTTTCCTCGGAAGCAAAAAGTTGAGTTGCTTATAAAAAAAAAATGAAATAAAAAATACGTGTATTAATGGAAATGTCCTAAATGAAGCTTCGCCCTACATATAAAAATAATAGGCCTGTTAGATCGAGCTTATTTTAAACTAGTTACTATAAGTACACAAAAAGACATTACACAGACGGTAACAAAACGTTCGCATACAAATTACTAAAATTTCAGGTAAACTAAAAGAACAGGATCTATCATGAAATGAAAACCATTTTTGGTGTTAAATCTTTCACGATATTGTGAAAATACATTCAGCGAACTTAATCTGGTTTAGGCTTTTTTTTAAGTATATTGGAAACTAAAGGTCATTTGTTTGACGACCGAAAAATATTTTTCATTAGCTTTGTTTCCTATGATTCGGTATTATGTTCGCATGATTTTATACCGATTTCTATAATCTTGTCAAAAATTAATGATCTTGACCTTTCGGCGATAATGGGATTATTACCCAATAGGAAACGTCCTTGCTTCGCTCCCTTCTTGTGCGATCTCTTTAAACACAGTTCGGTTCCAATCTTCGATTTTTGAAAAAAAATTTCCCAAACGTCCAGACATTACAGAAGTGATTATTTTTTTATAGCTTGGTAATCTTGAACGCAAATGGCAGCATTTGGAACAGAACAATTTTGCTATCAAAGATTGTATCTTTTCTTACTTTATTGATTTATGCGTAGTGTAATCAAAGACGTATAGATTGAATGCCCTATTTACACTATTGGTTTTGTGGTCTAGTTCAAAACGCTACCTATTTTTTGAAGGGATTTACTAAGGGCATTTTCGTTGAAATTACGTGAGTATTTCTATAGAAATGCACTCCTTTGCAGAGATTTTTTTGACAAATGTGCCCTCTGGGTTACGTTTTTGAATGACTTAGTCAACATTGTGACAGCTAAGAATTCCTTTGTATTCATTGTATTTTTTTCTCTTTGATGTAACTGGCTGTTTAATTTTTCATAAAATCCTCTTTTACGAACTTCATTCCTGAGCGTCTGATCTTATCATATAATTCATGATTGTTCGATGGGAAAATGAATTGAAATTTTGAATAAACGTGTTCTTTTCGCACATTCCGAACGCCTTATGCGGCTGAACAATGATGTGTTTTCATGTTAAGTGTCGTCAATTTTCACAAAATATAATTGCTTTCGTGTGGTTTCAAGCTGTTCTTGAAACGGACACACATTTTAACCAACCATTTTGCGTCATAGTGTAGACTTTCTAAAATTTATTTTAAAGTTTATTCAGATATATCCCTCGTTCTATCAAAAGCTTTTATTAATTTTGTTTCCGAGAAGTTTCGGTTATCTGAAATAATATTTCAAACCGAAAAAGCTCCTCGTGTTTGGATCGTTGGCACTTCTCAAAGCCTTTAATAAGATACTTCACGAAAAAAGGCGGGTTTATTTCATTTTAGCATTTAATTTCCTTAATGCAATATTAGATATCGCATCGAAAAGCGCTGAAAGTAATTATGCTCCGATTAAAGATAGTATCGCAGCGTTGATACATCAGCTTAATCAAGAACATATTTTAAAACTAAACGCCAGTTCAAAAAGATGAAATGGTTTTTGTTTATTGAGATTTTACTAAAAGACAACTTTTTTCACGCATATGCTCGTGTTTCTCTCTGGTGATGCTCACGAAGAAAGTACCAGTCTTTTCCGACCACTGGATTCTTTTTCCGATTTATAATTCCCAGTGGTAGTCGAATATATTGGAGTTATATTGCATATTGTAAAAAGATTTTAAGTTAATTTATTTCAGGAAATCATAAGTCATGATTCATTGCCGTAGAATAAAGTTCGCAAACCTCCAAAGGTGTTTTTTGTTCGATATATTTTCGTTTTTATCGTGCTTTCGAAATTCATTTGCTTCTGATTTTCTTCCATCTGTCTTTCAAAACAACGTTGGTTGATAGCTGGTCGGCAATACTAAAATACTTCAAAGTGGATTTACGCCATATAGTTGAATGTTTTTGTATGATGCTTGATTGGAGACGTTAGCGACAAGCCGGGAAAATGACTCAAAATATGAAATAAAACGCATGCAACTACTACGGAGGGAGGAATGGTGATAATTCAAGAAAATGTGCTTATCCGGGAATCTTTAATCTGATAAAATTTTGATTTCTTGTTAAGGTTAATGGTAATGTTTTGAATTCTTTTTGACTGGAATTTAGTAAATCTTCGTATTTACGACAAGTCACTACTTCAAGAAGATGATTTATAATTTACACACTATGATGACCCAAGTTGTCATCGTATCTATCACTGGTAAAGTTTTACGTAAAATTCTTCAATTTTTGTTTTTCTCATCTTTTTAAACCCTATTTTCAGTAGAGGTGCAGCCAAAACGGTGCTTTCCCCCATTTTAAAAAGCTTAGTTACTTCCCCATTATCACAATATAAGTTATGTATCAAGACAACATATATCAATAGCTATTTTGAAGTTTGTTTTAGTGAATTAACTTTCACTTATTGAAAAAAAATTCTATTTTTGTAACTACATCTATGCTGGTCAAACTCACTGCCAATTCTGCCTATCATGCTGGACACACACACTTAAATCCATTAGCATCATTAAATTTTTTTATGATGCTTATCATTTAAAGAGATCATGAAGCTATTATGCTTTTAATGGAACAAGGTAGTCATAGAGAAAAATTAAGATAATTCAATATTAAGTGTTTATATCCCAGATAATAAACACCAACGAAATCAGAAATTTGACATATATATAAACACTTTTAGAAGAGGAAAATCAACAATCAAATAATCTTCATGTAAGCATGCTTATGTAAATATAAAAAAACCTAAACATTTGAAACTATAATATATAGTACAATATCATTGTGTTTTCAAAAAAGGATGTAAGATACATGTTCATCAGTAAGAGTAAAAACAGAATTAAAGACAAAGGAAATACGATAAGTTGAATAATTTATGTGAGTTAACAAGAAACTCAAGTAGAATAATTCAAACATTTTAAGCTATTAAATTTTATTTTCTTAAGAAGAACCTCTGTATAGATATTGTATAACACTAAATTTGATCTTACTCATATATCATCCTGAAGAGAGATGTATATATATTTTTATATTTTTAATCTGTCATAATTATTTAAGTAAAGGTCTGATTATGTAAAGAGATTTATGATACTGGATTTGCAGTGGGCAAAATCTTCAAAAAGTCAATACGATAAAGAGCATTCTTAACGAAATAGCGTGCAATATTTCTACAGGAATATACTCTTTCGCAGTGATTTGGCACACCTTTACATGGGAAACAAAATCAAAATGAAATTCCAGCCCAGGTTGCAAAACTTTTTTTCCTTCTGTTAACAAAAATATCACTATCATTTATATGTATCCCATAATTTAGATGGGATTTTTTTTCTGAGAATTAATGAAAAATAACAATCATTTATATACAAATTGAATCTCATTTTCTTTTCATTATAACTTTCAGGGATTTGTGGTGCCAACGAAGTGACATCAGAAAAGGAAATTTATTACAGCACTGTTGGGATGGATGTGACCATGAATTTTCAACTAGAATCAAATACAATTAAAAAAATCGAAGTATATATGAAATGTGGTAATGCTTCTGCTTCCGTGATTGCTGATATGAAGTTTGAAAACGGCGAGTCAAAATCAGCCACCTATTACAGGAATCGGACATTATTGACTTACGGCAATTCTAATAAAATGATCAGCTTGAAATTGAATGGTTTGAAGCCAGATGATTTCAATTGTTTGTTCTCGTGTCACGTTTACAAAGATTCTTTCAAGTTTTCTGATGCAGAATCAACGCTAAAGCAAGCCGGTATGTATGTGGAATTCATCTGTAGTGTTGTTGTATCAATACCTTTTGTTGACTTTTTGCATTTTTGTAACTAGTTTCTGGAAATTGGTATCCACTTTCAGTAAATTTTGAAATAAGGTGTTGGTGCAATGAGCTGCTTACTTAAATTATACATTTCCCATAGCTATCTTATCAGCATTGACTATTTATCATTGCTTTCTTAGTGAATAAGTCCTGTACAAGTAATGTTAAAACATAAGTTTATTTTTCTAGAATCCATTGAATCTTTTTAAATGTAAAAACATTTTGTAAAACTCGATCTAGACCCCTGTAGACAATGTCTATGCAAAAAAGTAGTTGTTTTCGTGCCCATTTTAATGCAAAAAATTGTTCTCCTTTTTTTTCTTACAATTAATTTTCATTGCTTTTCTAGAGAAGCCAAAAATAATTCCCTCTGATACATTTAATCAGGATGGGCATTATTTGAAGTTAGGCTCCAAGTTATTTCGACTAAAATGTTATGCTGAGGGAGTTCCTGATCCAACAGTCACATGGTCAAAGACTGATTCTGATGAGAATACATCTGAACTGAGTAATGAGGGCCTGAGTGAATCTTCCTACGAAATCAGAAATGCAACAAAAGATGATACCGCAAGATATAAATGCATTGCCAAAAATGTCGCTGGAACTGCCGAAAAGGAAGTCAATGTTTTTGTTGTTTGTAAGTTAATCTGCAATTATTCTGAATATTTCAGTAAGAATAATGACCCATTACAAGTAAAATTAAGTTTTCGTTCTTGAAAACCTTTTCTTTAACTTCCTCCGACTGCCTAGTACGTCTATAGGAATGTAGTAGGCCTTTTCTTTAACTTCCTCTGACTACCTAGTACTTCTTCAGGAATGTAATAGGCCTTTTCTGCAGACCAAGTGACATTTCTATGCGTAACATTCCATTTTGTATTTCTGTTTAGCTCTTTACTACATAGACAGCACACGTCACATCACCAAGACTGGAAGAATTGGTGATGTTTTTGAACAGAGCTGCCCGATTGATGGTAACCCTAGGCCAGACTACCTATGGAAAGATCCAGTTGGGAAAGAGAGAGAAAGTAACCGAGAAATATTAATTCACAGCATCGAAAGTTCCGATTATGGTAATTACTCGTGCTCTGCAACTAATAAATGGGGCACACTGACTTATACCGTAACACTCACTCCATCTTCAGGTATGTTGAATGCTGTTTGTTGGGTTTTTTTTACGACTACTATCTTTAATTTACTGACAAAATGATAAACCTAAAAAAGTTTCTAGCTATTTATATTTTAAAACATGTTTGTCTTTCAGATCCACTTACTGGCATTACACCAACAATTAAACAGACCAAACAAGTCAATAGTGCAACATCAACGGTTCCATTAGTGACACCATTGCTGTGTTTTATAACTACCATCATGGGAATCGTCAGGAGTTGATTGTAGTAAAACTCTGTAAATAACAGATTGAATAGGTGTGTTGGTAATCGGTTGAAACCCATGTGACCACAAGCATTGCTCATCTACAAGTCTTTGCCAATGAGAGGAACTGATGATATAAGTTTATCTTTGATTTTTTTATTCTGTTCAGCATTACTGAAAATGACTTATTTAACGCCCTCGGCTTGATAATAATGGATGAACGCCCATGGAAGGTCAAAAAGATTTATTTTTTATTAGTTTTAAAATAAACATACAGGGCGTTTAATTAGTTGTATGCAGTAGTCTGGTTTTTTTAAGTACTGTTAATGTTCATTTCCATAAATTATTTTATTTATTGATGGTTTTTTTTGTATTCCTCGCGAATACAATAGAAGTGTACGATTTGGTTTATTGTCCAATTTATGCGGAAAGTTCGTTAGAAAAGGAATACCTCCTTTTGGTCTTCGATAGCCCGATTTCCCGATTCTTCTTTTTCTCTATTGTGTATTTCTCGTGCATATATTTATCGGAAAAGGAGATGTCAGGGTTTATTATTTGTCGTTTTATTCACGCTTTGTAACATTCATTTGTAAATATGCATTATTATGGTGTCCAGAGCAAAATTATTTATTGATAAAAGATGTATGTTTCTTCATGAATTTTTACCACCTTGAAACAGCCAGGTACACAGTCGAGAGTATGCAGGTAAGAATGGAAAGTAACATGGGCCTCCTAACTAGAAATATTCGGGGCGCAAAAGGAACTGTAAATACAATTTTTTAAACAGATTTTTAACATTTAAGATTTTTGAACAGTTTTGCGAAATCCCCAAAAAGATTTTTTGTCGTGGCCATTTAATTTCGTGAATTGAGGGTCCATTCGCGAATCCCCGGCGAAGTGTTCTTACCAAAATTAAGTCATATGTTTCGTCCGAAATCCCTAACATATGTTTCGATTCTGCAACAGGAAGATACAAATAAACCAAACGAAAATAAACTAGAATAAACTAATAAAAAATATATTTACACCGTGACGTGTGCATTAAACAATGTGTAATAGCCACACGACTCGTTATTGCAATGTCCAAGGTTCGTGATATTGCAACGTCCAATTCAATTTTTATCAATTAACTAAAACGACAAACAGTATTTCATGTATGAAACATCATAGTTGCGAAGTTGCAATAGCATTCTCACTGTGTGATTAAAAGTCTCGTATTGTCGGAACTTTTTGTCTAATGATAATGTAATTTTCAAAATTCTTTAAATGAATTAGATAACTGAAAAGTAAATCAATAAATTGGTTTTTCTATAACTGTACGCCTTTGTGTTACTACTTGGGTTCATTCTAATAATATAACATTACATAAAATGATTTTACTTAGGAAAAATCACATTAGTAACTTATTACTATCATTTTGTGAATGGGAAATTTTATGTTCTTATTAATTAATATGTTGTTTTCCTATTTCAGGTGTATATATATCACATTATCAATGTATGAATGAAGAGGAAATGTATAATTGTTGGACATCTCGTACACTTGAAATGGAAGGGCTGAACCAAAGATAGGAGTAACTAATGTCAAAGTGAAGTGTTGAGCATTAACAGCCATGTGTTAAAAAATAATACTCCGGAAGCATTCATTCAAAGATATCTTCAGTGACAATTCATTTGAAAGGAACGACACATTAAAGCATGTTTTAAATTGAATTTTCTTTGACTTTTAAAGTTTCAATTAACTGAATGTTGATTTTCATCTCTGGGTTAATGTAAACATTTTTGGAAAAAGTTTGGAATATGCCTGTTGTATTTCTTGTTGGTTTCAACTTCCTGGTCTTCTTTATTTGATAATATTTGAGTGTGTATATCTACTATTTACGCAGGATTACCTGACGATGTAAGAGTTTTACTTACGAAAAGCTTCGTTAAAAATAATTTTAATATTTTGTTGTTCTTCCTGATTTATTTAATTACGCAGGATACTTTTACAACTGTGAGTGTCAAAATTTTTTGAATCTGTACTTATGTATGAAAGAACTGAATATTATTGATTCATAAAGTATTTTATTTTATTTTGTTATTCCTTCTCTTTTCCATCTCCATCTCACGTTCACATTATCAAATTCTTAAAAAAAAAGCACTATCAGACTATCAAACCCAACCACATTTTGACTATTTATATTTTGATATGCTAGTTATATACTTGATAATAAGTTCTTCATACATGAAAGTTGCTATGGGCTAATTGTGTAATTTTCATCAAATTACCACATCAAAACGAGGCGGGAGTACGGTTTGGTAAAATTTCGACATTTGAAATAATATACGGGAGTATTTTTAATAGCAATATAAACTCAAAAGTACATTGTATTGATAGGCTTACATTGCATTAATTATTTTGCCAACAAAAGTAACATTATTTTGGTTTGATATGGATACGCATTCACGCACACAGTTACGAATTTAACTCGCTCGGTTTGTCTTTGTCGAATGAAAATCCGGCTTTCACGCATTCCATATTTTCGCTGGCGAACGGGTGATTACACGCACCCACTCCGCAAACATTATATATATTGATATATATTGATCATAGTATTGCTTTGTTTTCCCACCAGACAGTGTTGTGCATATATGAAGTCAAACCCAGATCAGACGGACGAAATTTCGATACCGTGTATTATCCTTTGAAAAGATGGCGGGAAAGTAGTCAGCTTTCACTTTCCATTTTCGAAATCACAGAAAAGAGATCTGCGTTATTCATGTATCGGAACTTAGGTAATATGTTCTGTTTTTACTGATCTTATTTACTGTTTTCAGATCTGGGATGAACCTGTTACTAAGATCTTTCCTTCCAGACCTGTGTGAAGCCTTTCTTTCTAAAATGTCACTTTTAAAAAAGGCACTCGCTGGGGCTGCTGGGGAACTAGACATTTTCTTACGAGCGGCCTATTTATTCCATTCTAATTTACTTTAGTTTACTATTGTACTTCTTTTTCTTTCCTTAATACATTTTTGTTCCGTTTACATGGTTCCCACGCCTCCTCAAAAATTCCTCAAAACTCCTCATTTCTGATTTTCCTCCTCAAATACCTATCCTCAAAAAATCTTATTTTTGTCGATTTCTCCTCAAATCTCCTCAAAAAAATTTGTGACAATGTGTCTTTTTAATTGAAAACTGAAATATCTGTAGTTTATTGGACTATTTATCATCAGGTTCTCTGTTTGCTACTGTTTTGTTTATGTGAATGAATAACAGTTTAGGACCTTACTTTTAATCATGTCATAAAATGTATATCACATTCTAATATATCTTGTGATGGACATGCTATTATTTTTTTGATTTGGGAGTTTTGCCCAATGGTCGACAATTGGCATAATTGATTTTGTTTGGCCCTGAAATACTTTCTTACTTCCCATTTTCTTGGTAATACAGTCGACTCTTTCTAATTCGATTTTCCAGGGGAATAAAATGTTTAACGAATTAGAGAGAGAATCGAATTGGGGAGTGTCTCTAATTTGAATGTTTAGTTGGCAACGTAGAAAAAAGCGAATTACAGAGGGAAACCTTTGTAAACTCGCAAAAAAAGAATAAGACATGTATATATATATATACATTTTAATATGAACAGTGCACTATGAATATTAGACTTTTTCCAAGGATCAGAACAGCTTTATCAAATTGTTCGTTCTTGTCTGCTTGAAATCTTTTGGTAGAAGCACTTCCTTTTCGAAAAGCCTCAACAGTTTTAGATACCTTTTTTCAAGTAGACACAGTGCTTTGTGGAATTTCAAACAACAATGAAAGTTCTTTGTTGGTTTTTCTCTTGTCAAGTTCCAGCAAGGCTTTGTATTTTAACTCTTAACTCACTTCTTTGTGTACTCGTTTTTTTTTTGTACAGCCACTGTTTTCTTGAGTTCTAATGCCTTGTGTTTACAAAATTTGCTTTCAAAATTAAATTTCAAAACATTCGAATGAATGAAAATTCGAAATTTGAAATATGGTTCGAAACTGTAGTAAGGGCTTATTTACACTCAATAAATCTAATTACAGAGAGAATTTCTCCATAGAAATCTAAAATCTTGATAGTATTAGAATTTGTCGAATTATGGAGGTTCATTTATGAGAGTTTCTTAAGGAAATTTGACGGTGACATTGAATTTTATGGAGGTTTGAATTAGAGAGAGTCGACTGTATTCCCACCTTCATTTGTGAAAGTTTTTCTTATGAAGAAAGCATGGTGTTTCACATTTCATTTTTATTTGCATTAATATTTCGAACATGCCAATTTAGACTGATTTTCGTATTGTTTCTTTAAGGATGATCAGATGTCTCATGTCTCACTTAAGTTAATTAATGAGAATAATTGTGACAATGAAAGCATCGCGTACCATGAATTTAAAGACATCAAATTAGGAAATCTCCTCAAATCTCCTCAATTTTTGTTTCATTTCTCCTCAAAAAACGAAAAAATTCACCTCAAATCTCCTCAAATCTCCTCAATTTGGAGATAAAAAAAGGAGTTGGAACCCTGCTTTATGGTTACCCTTGTAATAAGGTGTCTATTTAAAAGGTTTGTCTTTCCACCTTCTTCTTGTTTGTGGAGGGAGAAAATAATGTCTATTCACTACACATTCTCTGACCGACCCTAAAAAATGTCTTACTTTGAGAGTCGGAGGGTCGGACACCCATTTTTCTTTTGTGCAATGAACGCGTAAAAGTAAAGCGGATTCTGCATTATTTCCTGAATTTACGACCTGATTTTCTTTCAAATCATGCTTTTTCAAAATGGCGGATAAGACTGCATGAAAGAAATCTTCAATAAACTTCACAATTCATCTTGTTTGCTTATATATTGTGCTTATATATTGGGAACCAAACTATCTTCTACAAACGGCTATAGCATAAATACCGTCAATGTTCCTTATTATGGACAGCCTTCCTTACGGACATCAAACGAAGTATATTCAGGGCTCCTACTTGGCATAAAATCGTAAAATTTCATGGAAAATGAAAGAAATTGCCTGTTGTCATAAAAAATGTATATAAAAGCCATGTGACATCTAGATTTAGTTGTGAGAGAATTATTTCTTTTTTTGTGTGCAAAGTCAGTGCGAAACAATACATTGCATTGCTGGTGAACCAATAGGGATAACGTTTTGTTTTATTATTATTGTCAATTTCATATTCAAAGGACCACAGTTGACTTGGCTTTGAAAACGATACATCAACTAAATACAAAGAAACTAACTGATTAAACATTTTGGACAAAAAGCACTAGTGGCATAACATGGCAGCATGTTTGGTTTGCCAGTGTTGTATCCTAACGCTTGCCTGACTGTCTGAGGCGGATGAAACTTTTTTTTCGAGCAATCAAAATGTTTAAAAAATTTCCTTGTCCGACAGGTGAAAATGGTGTGTCATGAAACAAAATGTTTTTTGCTTATCTTTTAATAATTTAATTTCTTTTAATTGTTAAGCGCTTCTGATCGAACGTTTTTTTATTCACTTTATTCATTTAGCACGTGCCTTTTTTCTCTCCTCCCGTGTGAACTTTTTAAGAAGAGAAACCATTTTCCCTCTGTTTGATAGCACCCATATTAGGGCCCGTAACTTTTTTAAAACAAAAGCCAATAAAAAGTTGAAGTTTTTTCTCCCTATGATTTGAGTGTATTGTTGTACTGATCAACGATTGGTTTTAAAAAATAAATACATAAATAACATGGCATCACCCCCCCCCCCCCTGCCCGCAGGGGGGGTACACCCAGTTACCCCCTGGTACCTTCGGGATTTCCTGAACCTTAGGGGGGGCTTGACGTATTAGGGGGGGACCTAGTTTTTCAATAGATGACCTGGGGGCTAATACATTTTCCAGTGAAAAAAAATAAAATGTACAGTACTTATAAATAATTGAATTTTTGTAAAAATTATTTTTTATTTTTTATCATTTTTTCTTTTTCGTTTTTTATTTTCCTCTAATTGACCCAGTTTCTCCAGTTCCGGCTTTTTTTGACGCTGTCTGCGTATTTTTTTGCCGCGTTGTTTGTTAGATTACGGAAAATTCCAACAAAATATTCTCTTTCATATGCTCACAAGCAATGGAATGTCTTCATTTCGATATGCAATAAAAATTGTAAAAAATGTAAACAATGGAATAACGTTTGATGTGTAATGTAAGCTCTATTCGCTTTATTTTATACTTAGATGAAAAAATAATATTACAAAAACAAAACATGTCTTTGAGCAAAAGGGGAACAATTAATGGTTTTGATGGCATTAGGGGGGGAAATACAGCAAAAAGATTGAAGTGGGTATAGTATAGTATCTATTCAAACTATCATTCAAGTTCTACTTCTCAAGCTCTCATTGAAATAAAAGTATACCTAGAAACTAGTTTGAATATACTATTGATTGCTCTTAAGCTAACTACCTGGCAAAGGAATCGAACCTTGACTTACTAAAATTTGATATTTGATGTCTAAATCTTCTAGTTTTATCTTTCTTTCTCAGTCAAGATATTCTGTAAACTCTTGTAAATTGTTGTGTTTTAAAAAAGAAAAACTGATTTATAGCTTTCATGACAAAACCTTATGTTGTTGTTTTTATTTTGCAAGAGTCTTATTTGATTTATAAATAATAATGCGTTGGTTGGACAAAGTCCACAAAGAAATTATTACTAGCCAATCACTTTCATTAAATAGTCAATGTTAATGGGTTACCTAAGATTTTCTTTCATTTTTAAGGGTTACCTATATTAGGGGTTACCTGGAAAATTTCAGAACTAGGGGTTACCTAAATTTTAGGGGTTACCTAATTTCTTAGGGGTTACCTGAAACCCCTTGTGATGCCATGAATAACACATCATGAAAAACCTGAAAAATAGTTGCTGTAACACTGCTGTAACACTGACTGCACACCAGAGGTTGTGACTTCCAATCTGCTTCTGATTGAACACAAGTTGTACTAGCCGTTTATAAGGAAATTTTATTGATAGTGATACAGAGCAGGTGGACATTGGCGGCGAGCGACGCCGTCTTGACGGCTATACGTAATTTATTTACAGTATTACTGTTCTTTGCTTCTAATGGATGATGAAACTATGTTTTACTTTAGATTTAGTACAGTATAGTGTAGTGTTCTGGGCTTCTATTAATCTATGAAATTATGAGACTCTTGTTATGTTGAAAAAGAAAGAGTGAATTTTAGACTTGTATGCCAAATTGATTGTTTATATCTTGTATTCTGCGTCCTCTGTTTATAATTTTTATGGTATTTAGTTTTAGTTTTATATTGATTGACATCTGGACACAATTTTTGCTTGCTGCAATTTGTGTTCTTATCCAAATTGTTGTTTCTATGTCAGTGTGACATAAAAAGCTGCCTCATGTATGTCGAGTGATTGCTTCATTGTTTGTGCTATTTTTTTCTTGGCAAATCTTGTAAAACCTTTCAAATGCTTTTGTTCCTTCAGTTTAGTGTCGAGTTCACCATATTATCCAGAGAGCCACATGTAAAGTATGCAATGTTTAAGCATAGCAGTGTTAGCTTTAGGGTAATATGGGGTAAGATTTGTCTGCGGGGTAAGTCAGGTCATAACAACTTGAAGTGTAGATACAGCCTTAGAAACCAATATTTCTAACATAACAACTGTCACTACTCGCCTACCATTTTGACCCGATAAAAATATATATCTCTATATCTACACTTCAAGTTATAATGACCCGACTTACCCCATATTACCCTACTTAGAGTTGACAGCCAGTTATTTTTAATGGAGTAAGCAAAGCATTTTTTCGCAATTTTTGGTTATTCATTATATTAAGCAATCAAGCAAGAAGTTAGAAGTTTTAAAGTCTGATTTTCTTGTTACATTGTTATCGATTAGTCTTTTTATTAAGAGTATTTTACAGAAGACATTCTTTTTAAATATATTGTTCCTGTCAGCAAGTGTTCATAGATTTTTGACCAAGGTTGTGACCATGTAGACCTTAATTACTACTATTACTATTTCCACTGACAAATATCAAGTTTTATTATAAATAATATCATCACATGATGACCAAATGTTAGTGGTGGTCGATATGTAGTAAGAAACGAAACATATCATCTCTGTTCTTTCTTTCCAAACATGAAGCTTCTGGCGATTTTTTTTATTATATTCCACTGCCTTTTTTATTGAATGGGAAATCCCTTAGAGTGGCTTATTTCCTGCGCTCTCTATATTTACTATAGAGGCGTAGAGAAAACGTAACTTTTTATGGTCTTGCCTTCTCTGGCCTTGAAAAGTGCCATAGAAAGGGCATTAAATCTTGTCCTTCAGCATAAAAAAAGCATAAAATATTGCATTTTATGGCATAAATCATAAAAAAATTTCGTAGTTTATGAGTGGGAGCCCTGTATATTCCAACTGGTCTGTAAATTAAAAACACGGTAAATCCTGTACTGTCAGCCAAACTATAATAACACAAACTTCAGAGATAATTAAATTTATTTGAACACTAGAAAATTACCAAACAGATAAAAATAATAATGGTCACCTCCGTCATGAAGTATCGGTAAATGTCATCCTACGGAACGGAGGGCTTCGAACAGAACATGCTTTTAGAAAGTTAGTTATCATAAAATACAAATCTCCATGTGTCCCCTGTGACGAAAAATATTATCACAAAATGGTGAACGGAAGTGTATCCATGCTATAAAGCTTGAAAAACTGAGCAAAAAAATTTATGGGATCATTTCGCTACAACTAACTGTTATATACAGAGATACTGTCAATTGAAAGATTTTGATTACATCACACTCCCATCCCGAAAAAAATTTGGACGACTTCTCTCCTCGGTGGTGCCTTCAGATTTCCACATTCCGTTTCCTCCGTCAATCCAGTCAAGGCTAGCCATTCATCGTAACAGTCGGTGCAGTGTTGTTTAAACGGTTTGTTCCAGGAAACGTCTGGAGCTTGAATGTAGCGTGTACAACCTCCAGGAACCAATACTGCATCAATGTTTTTATCTTTCAAAGATTTCAAAGCTGAATCCTCTATGTAGCATGAATAGGTATCCCATACAAGCAAACACTTCCCAAATGAAAATGTTCAGAGAACTTTATCAATCCATTGACTCATTAAGTTCAGTATTCATCCAACCATTGAGTGAGAATGCAACGACACATTTGCCTGAAAATTCTTTGTTGAGCTTCTTGACTTCTCGCTTTGCGCCTTTGAAAACTATGAAAGGCTTTAGCTTTTCACCGTTAGCTTTTGCAGTTAGGCAAACTGAAACCCGAGATTTTTCATGGCCAGTTGATTTAAGGGTCATGGTCTTGGAACCTGTGGGCTGGATCATTGTCGAGGATATCATGTCTGGCCAGACTGGAGTTTCGTCCATAGCATAGATATTGTTCATTGAATAATTGTGGCGCAATCTTCGTATTCTTAAGACATATGCAACAAGCTTGGAGATCACCATCCTTTTGGGATACCGATGTTTTTCTGCGTAATGACAGTCCATTCCTTCGCATAAAGTTCCTTAACCAACCTTTGCTTGCATTGAATTCGGTGTCATCGAAATTGTCCATTTCTTTAAAGAGGATCAAAGCTTTTTTCATGATAAGAACACATGATACTCGCAATCCTTTTTTACGGCGCTCTAGAACCCATTCTAAAACCTTTTTTTATTCAAGTTCTTCACTCAACGGCTTTCTACCACCTCCGGGGAACCTCTTTTTGTCTTTACCAAATTTTTCAGTCATTTGATTTTGGAACTGAGAGTGGTTCTTTAACCAGCGAGAAACCATTCTCCGATCCACGTTGTAATGACGTCCAGCAGCATTGATATAAAATATTTTTGCATATTGAATGACCTTTGATTTGTAAGAAGCAGTGTAATTACGAAGATTTCCACCTTTGTGAGAAACGAAGCTTTCGTCAGGTTGACTTGCCATCTTGCCTCGTGAAGGAATGACGTTCGAAATTTTGTTTTTAATCGTGACATTCTAATAGATGATGTTCGAAAAGATGAGGTTCTGCAATGTCGTGCAATGTCATGTTGACATTTGATATTTCATTTCTTACGATCACAATGGCTCGGTCAACAGCATTTCCTTACGCATTTGAAATGTTGTACAAAATCTGTTAACAAAGACACCTGGGCTCCTTTATCGGCGAGCAGCTCACGTGTAAACCAGATCCAAGAGAAGAGGCGAAAATACACGATAAATATGCTCTTGGAGTTTATAAGTTGACCAAAGGTAGAAGTATTTTAGTTTGACACGTACCAATTGAACTGTCCCAGCTGTTAAATAACTTTTTAATGACTGGTGAACCAAGAAAAGACTTGACGGCAGAAGTCACTGGAAAACGGAAAAGAGAAATCGGACTTGTGGTTCCTGTTAAATATACAGCCACCACCGACGATAAACTTTTTGCTCAAGTTTTGTTGGAGAAGTTGGAAGAGAAGAAAAAGATAATCGGAATCACGGAAAGCAAAATTAAGAAACTTCCTTGTTTTGTGAAAAATGTGAAAAAAGAACCTGAAGAGATAAATGATGTAGAAGAAGAATACTAAACCACCTTGTTTTTTATATTTGTTCCATTTTCCATTGTTTTCCACATCTAAAGAGGAACTCCTATCCTAAAATTTTGCATAGGCCACTAATTCGAATAAGCGCCCTCCTAATCCGTATAAGCTCCCCTCCCCGAGTAGGGCGTTTAATCGAGGGGGGCGCTTATATAATTATTTCCATTAAAAGGGGGCGCTTATTCGAGGGAGGCGCCTATTCGAGGGGGCGCTTATTCGGGGATTTACGGTAATTTAATTCAAACACCATTTGAACTTCAAACCAAAACGATGGAGAGTAATACAAATTTTCTCATTTTCAGGTTTTATTCTCTCTCTTTATTAATTTTTGCATAAATTTTATTTACCGTCAAAGTAATCTCTATATAGCTAACATTTTATGTTCCGAATCTTTGAAAACAATGTTTTGTTTTATTAATTCATTCTTCGTGAAAATCTCATTATTTTTACATTATGACACATTTCAAATTTGACTTGATTATCATACAGAATGAAGATCGTTGATCTTAACTGGAAAAAATTGATCACACATCTGTCAAAAATTTACACGAGCGCACACGCCATAACTGATATCGTCAATTAAGGCGTGCAATGACCACAAGTCTGCTAATTTTCTTAGGACCAGGCCTGAAATAATTTTATTTTTAACCATAGTTGATTTAGAAGAATCTATTCAAAGTTGTTTCGAGTGTGATGGGAACACCCAAGCTGAAACCTGGTTCAAGTTGGCTTCTGTTGTAAGTTGAATTTTATATCTGACAGTTCGATTGTGACAATTAATAGGAATTTCGTAACGAACTATTGGAATGAAGAGTATGGAAGAATGAAGTTATGTGAAAATATGAATCATGTATAAAGAGGAATTTTCATATTTTCTACCATTTTGAAGCTCCGAAGGTAATTTTCTTAATCATATAAGTCTTTTTTAAGTGTTTTTGTTTACAAGTGCAGCTAAGATAGTCATCAGAAACGATTAGTTTTGTGGCTGGAGAAAAAGTATACAGTCGATATTATCAAAATAAATAGAGCTTTCCTAAAGATAACAAGACATTAACACGGTGTTTAAGCCAGAAATAACCAAAAATTCTGGAAGGTCTATTGTCCCAGTAATAACATTTGCTATTACACTTGTCATTACAAGCCAGGCATGCGATTGCCACACGCCTAAATAAATCTTGGTGTGTGTGCAGGTGTACGCGTGCGATCACACGCCTCTTGCAACCAGGCCTGATGTACTACTATCACAGGTAAAACTTTTTACTGTGTCTGACTTCAAACAAAAATGATGAGTCAAATTTCACGTTCCCGTTTGCGAATCCTGTGACGAAAATTTTCATTACGGATTTGGGAACAGAAAGAGCTGATAAAACTGATGAAAATAATGTATGGGATCATTTCGCTAGGACTAACCTCTACTAAGATTTTGATTACATCACAACCACATCACTAGGCCCCATTTTTCTTCAGCCTATTCCCTGTGTCCTGGACCCCCAAAATTTTCCCTATTGGTTTCAAAAGTATTTTCTTAAAAATCGCCTGTTCGATTGGGGATGGAGTTACAACGGTTCCCCCACGATAAAAAAAATTGACGGTCTCTCGTCATGCCACATGCTATCTCTTGCCTCTACGTGGTTTTGCGGGCAACTAAGAAGAACTTGACCATAAATTGAATTCAATATAATCATTCTCTAAAACAAAAGTGTGACACACAATGACGATTATTATAATAATATAATATTATAATTGAAAAATCATATTAAATTATGTGGATACACTGATTTTGAACTGTACTTTTACTTAAAGAGGCATTGGCGGCTTAAAACAAGAGAGTTCGAGTTATTCTCGATTATTCAAATACTTATACGGATTTACTTATTAAAAAACAGACTTATTGAGGAGAAGAAAATAAACTTCAAGCAAGAAGATCTAAAATTTTCATTGATGAAGAACACTGATTCAATCAGAGATTTAAACATTATTTGGCAAATTGAACTGTTGTTGTTATCTTGTCTCTTCCCGTCCCCACACTGCTGCATTCCTATAGTAATGGACAGATTCATGTGTCAGGTGTATTTCTGTTATTTAAAGCCACGTGTTTCTATTATTTTATTATTATATTTTCTCACTTCATAGTTCAATAAACAATGTTTAAAGTGATTCTGAACTTCGAGCCATATTTGTTTTGATTTTGAATGTTTTGATAACGTGAGAATATTACATTTTAAGCCGGCTAATGCCTCTTTAATGACATAACACAATTTCAGTGGATAATTCTAAATTTCACAGGTATTTGCCTAAAATTCTATCTTTTGGTGAAAACAGACCATCAAGTTGCTGCTAATTTGCTATTGGCTAAATTGGAAAGTTAATGATAATGCACTAATAATGCACTGTCCTTTCAAGTAACTAATAAAAAGCAACTTTGAACAATGCGGAGTGTCATTGAAAGGTTAAAAATCTTGAGACTTTCGAAATTTTATGAAAAACTAACTTTAAAACAAGTCTAGTAAAATATCTAGTTATTGTGTTCAAATGTTATATTAATATCCTTAAAAAAAAACTACCATGTGTTTTATTTTATGATTTCTTTTTTTAGGTTAAGAAGATATTTGCAAATCTTCCTGAAAATGAATTTGAAAAGTTGTCAGAAAAAATTGAGGTACGTAAATGTTATTATGTATGATTGTTTTTTACTGGATGAAATTGTTTGACAAGTTTTGACCTGCGTGCAAACTCACAAACTGGTGAATGAATCCTACAAAACTTCAAAAATTCATCATAGGATTCTGTAATGTTTCATCGAAAATACAATGCAGTGTCACTTTGAAAAAATATTGATGCTTTGTCCACTTCCAAATACTCTAGTACTAATTGTCATAGTACGACTGTTTAGCAACTCATTTATGTATGTTCCGAAATTCCCGTCAAATTCATTCTTATTCAAACGTTTGATGCAAAAAACAACTTAATTGCTTGTTGGTACCGTTTAACATTAGGTTGTTTTCATTTTGATTTTCTTATGTGTTTCACATAGTTGCTCACCAGTGTTGTCCAATCTATCGAGGTGATATCAAATAAGTTAAATGAGAATAGTCCATTTAAAACATGGTCAGCTGCAAATACCGCCTTGGACATCATATTTGGAACAGTAGAGATATCATTCAACTTTTGCAAGGTAGTACCTAATTAACTTATGCAATTTTTTTTTACTCCGACATCTCCATGGTTACAACTCATCAATATATTTATGTTCAATTCTTTATCTGCAAGATAATCTGTTTTTGGTGTTGCTATTATTAGTATTATACCAGGTGAGTCAAAAAAAATACCGATGTTTCACAAAATATATCTTTCGATTGAATAATTACGAAAGATAGGAAGCGGTCCTTGTAAAAATCTTTGCAAAATGGATAAAAAAGCCGAACAAAATGTCTCATTGCAAACCAGAAGGGAATGAAACACATACACACTTAAATGTGTTAAAACTTTTTTTTTATTTATTCGCAATAATTAAGTTCAGTAAAAAGATCAAACTTTTTTCAACATTTTCTTAAAACTTTATTCACTGAAACTTTTTATAAGGACTGTCTTGTAAAATATTGAGAAATGCCGCAACTCCGTACAACAAAGCGGTTGCGTATGCATCCAGTTTGCAAGGGTAAATATTGCTAAAGAGGTGATAAGACAAACTGTGTCTTTTCTTTCAATCCCCATAGCATTTTCATTATAATCAAAGAGTCTCACAGGAATATTTTGTTCGGCTTTTTTGTCCATTTTTACAAGGACCGCTTCCAGTTTTTTGTCTATAACTTTTTTTTCTACTCAATCAAAAAAAAAAGTGATACACCAAAATATAGGTAAAGGATTCCTCTATTCAGAAATAAAAATAACTGCGTTTCATAATTATTCAATGCAAAGATATCTTTTGTGAAACATCATTACATTTTTTTTGACTCACCCAGTAGAAGGGTTACAATCAATTATAAATGCATCACTCTGCATCATCACTATAACGTTACACACCATTTTTAGTATGCTGATAGTACCTATAGTTCCAAGTTACATGATCTAGCACAGCCGCTTTCGAATCTTTTTAAAGTCACTTATCAAGTTCTGAAGGTAGGTCATTATTGTTTAAACGTAACTCTAAATTTTGATCAACTAAAAATTGTTTTATTCTATTTTCTAGCTTTCTGTTGGTTTGTTGGAGAAGTTGCAAAGTACATTAGGATGTATGGGCAATAATGCGACTCTGGAATTAGGTATGGGTAATGATACATAAAAGATATTGCGGTCAAAACTAATAATGTTGTGAAAGTTTTTATTGTTTGAACTGCCTCACTAGAATAACGAAAATAAGCCATAACCAGCCGCCAAGGAGGCGTCGCTCGCCGCCCATGTTCAGCCTGCGTTGAGTTCACGAAAAATAAAATTAAGTAATTGGCAATAATGAGTGTGCCCATGTTGTAGAGCTCGAAAAACTGATCAAAAAAATGTATGGGATCGTTTTGCTACGACGAACCGTTACGGAGATATCGGCGATCAAAAGTTTTGATGACGTCACAGACCCGTCCCCCCAAAAAATTAGACCCAAATTTTTTGTCACCCTATCGCCTGTATCGCGGACCCCAAAAAACGTCAGTTATCCCTATTGGCTACCGAGATAATTTTCCCTAAACGTCGCATTCAATTAGGGTCTCAATACAATGGTTTCACACTGACGTCGCGCACAAGAAGAGAAATAATTGTGATCTTACATTGCTGACTCTCTTTTGCAGTTCACATCTACCATTTTGCGTGACTTACAAACAAATAAACAAACAAACAAACAGACAGAGAATCAGCTATTAATATATAGAAGACTCAGAAAATTAAATTTTCAGTGGTATCCAGATAAATATGTTGAACCCCATAATATTCTGGATGTTTCTTTATATTGATATTTTTAGTTCTATCACAGTTAAGGAAGATTTCTGATGCCGTGGTAGGCGTTGACATAATGGCAACAGTCGTGATCTGGAAGTTCATAAAAAGGTGCTGTTTATTTAGTTCAGCAATTTGTGAAAACTGAATGCTGGATATTTTTTACTTTTTATATTTCTTTTTATCACAAGAGGCAACAAAAAAGTTGTTGCAACAACCAGTTTTAAATTTCTATGAATTAAAAACACAAATTACAAATTGTGACGGTTTGAGGGAAAATCATAACAAGTGTTATTACTGATAAATTAATCAGTAATTTATCAGAAATTTATTAGAAATAATCAGTAATACTGATAAGTAATTATCAATTCGTTCGATTTATCAGTAATTCGTTTGATTTATCAGTAATTCGTTTGATGAATCAGTAATTACTGATAAAATAATCGGTAAATACTGATAAATAATCAGTAATTTATAACAAGTGTTATTACTGATAAATTAATCAGTAATTTATCAGAAATTTATCAAAAATAATCAGTAATAGTGATAAATAATTATTCGATGAATAATTTGTTTCATGAATCATCAACTACTGATACAATACATTAATTACTGATAGAATAATCGATTTATTCAATCATCATCAGTGCTACAAGTACCTTGGCATTAAGTTATTAAACAATCGGTAAATACTGATAAATAACCAGTAATTTATTACTGATAAATCAAACGAATTACTGATAAATCGAACGAATTAATAATTATTTATCATTTATTGTTTTCTAATCAATAATTTACTGATACATTTATCAGAAATTACCACTTGTTGTGATTTTCCCTCAAACCGTCACAAATATCGAAATAAACAGTTATCGTTTCGAACGGACAAAATGCTAAAACTTTTGTAACAGACGCAAGGATCCATGTATCGCTAATATTTGTTTGTACCAACAAATATGTCATTCAGTTTATGGGCAGCATATGCATTTTAATAAAGTTTCGCATTGTGTCAATTATGCCTTCAGAATGTCTTGGGAATGTAACGCATTGTAGAAATTATTCAACCATTCAACGATTCACAATTATTCAAGTTTCAAGAATGCTTTTATAGTATTTCATTTTACATATTTCATTTTTCAGCTGATTTTACAGAAATATGTTTGCCCGTTAGGGCATCTCCTTCTTATTATTATTAACTAGTAACCCGGGTAAAAGTTTTTACCAACTTTAACTTGAAAAACGATGTGTCAAATATCGCGTTCCCCCGTGACGAAAATTTTAATTACAGATTCGCGACTTAAGAGTGTATCCATGTTGTAGAGCTCGAAAAACTGAGCAAAAGAATGTATGGGATCGTTTCACTACGATCAACCGTTAAAGAGATATCGTCGATCAAAGATATTGATGACATCATAGCGGCAGTACCAAATAAAATTTAGGCCCAAATTTTGTGTCACCCCATCACCTGTAATGCAGACCCTAAAAAACGTCAGTTATCCCTAGTGGTTCTCGAGATATTTCCCCAAGAACATCGCGTTCGATTAGGGATGCAATACAATGATTCCCCGTGATAGATTAAAAAACTGACGTCACGGCACGTGCTACTATATAATAATCGTAAAAAAAACGCACATGGCCTCACGAAAAATATGACCACGATTAAGAAGATGACCGTAAAATTCAACAAAATTTATCACTGTCTAAAATAAAAGTGTGACACACACTGCTATTATATATAAGATGAATGTTACAAATTACACAAATTATAAGAAACAGAACCACTATTATAAATTATATTTTCAAATCTACATCACGTTTGTACTTTAGGTTATGTTCAGCTCATGTGAAAGATCTTGCCATTTCCCAAAAGATCTTGGATATTCCTTTTGAAATTTGTCCAACAATGCACAAGGTTTTGAACTATGGCTTTCAAGCACTGAAACAAGTATGTAAGAATCTTAAACATTTGATTAAAATTGAAAAACTTAATTGCTTGAGACCGCTGATCTATCAGTATTTTAGTTATATAACATATTGACAGGTCAAATCCTTTTTAATTTGCAAGAGGCCACTTCTCCTCTGGTACACTCATTTACGATGACTGTGTTGTAAAGTGATACTTGCTGTTTCCTGCTGTTGTGTTGTTGTCTTTTTGTTTCACTGTTGTTTGGAGAGGATGTGTGCAACGTAGTTCCATGGTTGTCTTTTTTACCAATATCGATATAATGCTTTGCATTTTTGTAGGATTTCTTCTTTTGTAAGATCCTTTTTTCCTGCAGTGTCCAACTCTAACAATTTTTCGGATTATTGATTAAGGTTCCATGTTTGGAAGCCATATGATAATATTAAGCATCAACATTGAAAACATTAAGCAAATGATGAATTCTCAGCCAATAGTAATAATACAACATATTGCACATGCCTTTTAAATTTTAGTTGTTTATCCTACTTGTGCACATCGTTCAAAGCTGCCGACATTCAATCAAAAAGTAATATTAAGATGCCCATTCTTTAGCTCATGCTTAGACCTATTTTAATGATTTCTTTTCAGAGCAATGGAAATTTATTTGAAAAGTGTATCAAAGTGTTAAAGCTCTTTTCCTCCATACTAATGCAATTAATGAAGGTAAGAGTTTTGGCTACAAATGTCGAGAGATTCTTAATTTTGGTAGTTTGTTGTGATTGAAAGGCAATAATAATCACAAAATAATCAGAAAAATGTCTTTTATGCAGGACTTTAAAGATGACTGCTCAGTGGTTTCATGTAAAAAGATCTTCATGCTTCTTCATGTATTCCAATGGTAATATTTTTATAGAAAAAAAAGACAAGAAAAGGAATTCTTCTAAGTCATCTACAACGTTATACTGAAGTACCATGCTTCTAAGTAGAGATCTAACTGTTGTGTTGTTGTTTCTTTGATTTTCAAAAGTGTCTAAACTGTCGAAAAAAGGTTTGAAAAACAAAGTTTAACAGTGGCAATAGTATGTGAAATGCTACAATAGGAAATATTTGTATCATGTTGCATACTGAGGAACTGACAACCAAATTCAGAGTTCCAAATTGTAGAATTTCAGCTTTTTTTGTGTTTGATTTTGAGACATTTAGATTCAGAGGATAGTTCCAAATAAATAAGTCTGAAAATGCTTTATAACATGAAGAGGTAGTCCTTGTCCACAGCTTTATATGCTGACTGTGCAGTTGTAATGTCTTTTTCCTTTGAAACGAATATTTTTGCTATCGAAGACCCTATACTCATCATGGTGTCAATTTTATTTACAATTATTTTTTTTTTTTTTTTTTTAATTAGTCGCTCAATACAAGGTTTAAAACCACTAATGTGTATTGAGGTACAAGGAGGAAAGGTGACGATGGACATTACATTTAAAGTGTTGAAGATTATAATGAGAAGGAAAAACAGACTGGGGTAAAGAATTCCAGAGAGTGGAGGAGCGAGGAATGAAACTTTGTTGGTAAAAATTCTTTGATGATTTTGGGATGCTGACAGTGTGATCATGGCAATTAGATGAATATCTTGTGTTTCACTTGAAAGTCTTTAATGCAGGGATGAGAGAAGAGAGCTCAGTTGAACATTTTCCGTAAAAGTATTTATAAAAGAGGCAAAGAGATGCCACAGATCTGCGATGGGAGAGTGTGTCAAGTTTACTTGCAAGTTCATCACCTACAGCATTACAGATTCTTTTCTGGATACGATCTAAAAGATTTAGAGAATCAGAGGGTGCACCACCCCAGATATGGCAACAATACTCAATACAAGGTCGAATAGTAGATTTATAGAGGTAAAGAATGGCATCAGGGCTGAGGTATGCTCTTGCACGAAGAAGGGAGCCTACCTTCATCGAGGCTGACTTAGCGATTGCCTCAATGTATGAGCGCCAGGAGAAGTCCTGTGAAAAAGTAATGCCGAGGAGACGAAAGGAGTTGTTTTCTTCCAACTGGGTGCCATTCATGGAAATTGACGGTAAAAAGGGATCTTTAGTATGATTTACAGATAGAAGTTTGGTTTTTGTGGAATTGAATGTGACCAGCCATTTTTCTCCCCACTCAACTATAGATTGCAGATCAAACTCAATTTCGCCTGCCATTTCTACCTGGCTGAACAAATCTGATTTTGGAGTACAGGAATAGATGGTTGAATCATCAGCATAGATGGCAAGCTTGGAAATAATGTCATCAGGCAGATCATTGATGAAAAGAAGAAAAAGGGTTGGCCCAAGGACAGAACCTTGGGGAACACCTGCATTGATGGAATGTGTCGATGATGATTGCCCGTCTAAAACAACCTTAAGCCTACGATTACCAAGGAAGGAACGAATCATCTCATAAAAGAGACCCTTAACTCCATATGCAGCAAGCTTTTTCAAAAGACCAGTATGCCATACTTTATCAAATGCCTTGGATATGTCAAGAGCAACAGCTCTTGCCTCCCCAGATTTATCTAATGCAGTGTAAATTCTATCAGTTATCACTGTAAGGAGGTCAGCAGTTGAGCGTTGGGAGCGAAAGCCATATTGAGAATCTGAGAAGAGGTTATTAGATTCAAGGTGATTAACAAGAGCATTATTGATAAAGGCCTCAAAAATTTTACTCATAACTGGTAGGAGACTAATGGGTCTGTAATTTCGTGGATTAGATCGATCACCATAATTTTTAAAGACTGGAATTACAGAGGCAAACTTCCAAGATGAAGGAAAGCAAGATTCAGCTATATAGACGAGAAAGTACAGGAGATAATTCAGGTGCACACTTTTGAAATAGGATGACAGGAATTCCATCAGGGATAGTAGCCTTAGAAGCATCAAGATTTGAAATGATGGAAGATATTTTAGCTGGTGTGATAAAGCAGCTATCCAGTACTTTATTAGTCCTCAAGGGAAATTCCGGAACAGCATGGTCCGTGTCATCAAGAGTAGAGTTAGTACTGAAAATATTAGAGAAGAGTTCAGCTTTATCCTTAGATGATGATAAAACCTCTGGACCATTGAAAATGGGAGGAATGGATGACCTTTTATTGTTGGTGACACTTTTAATGATGCGCCAAAAATCTTGAGAGCCAATTTTTTGTGAAGAGATACGATTACGAGTTTCTTGTTGATATGTAGACTTTGCATTATTAATGACAAATTTGCAGTGATTTCGTGCTTGGTTGAAAAGAACCTTATTATAAGAAGACTTCTCACGTTGATATTGATGAAAGTAAAGATTTCTGTGAGCAATTGCTGCAGCACAAGCAGGTGAGAACCAGGGAGAGGAGTGAGGTTTAACACGAAATTTTCTACTGGGGATAAATGCTTCAATACCAGATGTAAGCCAAGATGTAACTTCCTCTGCACATTTTTCAGCTGGATTTGAAAACACATTGTACCAGGGGACATCGCGAAGAAAGTCTCGAAAATTATCCCATTCACCACGTTCATAACTGAAGAGAGTGCGATGAAAAGGAGATTCAGAAGCAGCTTTGCAATTAAGAGATGTTAAGACAGAAACTACGCCATGGTCAGAGTTGCCAAGAGGAGCTTCACTAGATGCTTTACAGATATCAGGATTTGATGTTAAAAAGAGATCAAGTAGAGATGGAGATTGATCATCACGATCAGGAAAGCGAGTAGGGAAGTCAATGATTTGGTGAAGAGATTAAGATAGGGCAAAATTTAGAGTATGAATTCCTGAGTGAGAGATTCCATTTGAGAATTTGAGCCATTTTTCATGATGAACATTGAAGTCACCAAAAACAAATATGTTGGCACTGTGATGAATTGATAGGGCCTTGTCAATACTTTCAGATATAGAGTCTATAACAGAACAGTCTTGGGATGATGGAGATCGATAAAGAAAGAACAGATAGCTTGTTGAATGGAGCAACGAAAGACGAAAGCACATGTATGGCAAATCAGGATCCTCCAGATCACTCACACGAGTTATAGGTAAATTGTCTCGAAGGTATACACCAAGGCCATGCATGTGGGTTTTAGATTCCTTACAACATAGAGGAAGATAACCTTGAAAGAGAAAATCATTTTCTGTGTCAATATTGGAATTCAGATTAGTCTCTGAAATTGCAAGGATGTCAGGAGAGTTGTTAGAAATGAAAGCATGAATGTGAGAGAAATTTTTACGAAAACCACGGACATTTGTGAAAGATATGTTCAGTGGGGCCGGGTTAATCGAATTGGGTTTTGAAGCTGGTTTTTTTGTGTTTTTTCTTTGATTAACCATTTCATAAGGGAAGTTTAGATAGAGAAATTAAATAAAAGGAACAAACATAACATGTACTTGCAAAAAGTCTGATTGTGTCAATAGTGTTGGTTCATCAATAAACCTTCTGCCGTAACAGAAGGCTCAGGGTGTGGCATTGACAAAGCACACCAGACACATTTGCTGGGAAACCCTCCATGCGCGACATGGCACAACAAATGTCCTGATATTTTACAGCTGCTGATGGAACAGCCTCTCTTAAGCGCTACCAAAAAAGTTCGGGTTCCTAACTATCAGCCGGCCTCAGACCAGTAACTGAGTTTTTGAGTTGTACCCTCACCAAGAGATGACTTACCAGAGTTTCGACACAACAGCGACAGTTCACAAGCAGACAAAGAGCACATACAACAACTAGACAAACAGAAAAAGGTGAAAGAAACCAGCGTTCAGTGTCCTAGCTTAGAAACAAGGTAAACTTGAGTTTACCTCTAACTAAGCCACTGACAAAGATGGAGTTCAAGGCTGGCCAGTAGGAAGATCCTACCTACTCCATAAAGATTTACAGTTTTCTCAGGGTGTTACATCAGAGTTTTCCTTCTCCTAGATGGACTGCCTTCACCACGGCTTAATGGAGCCCCATCTACCATCTACCATCTACCATCTACCCCTTTGCAAGGTATAATTAGCAAATCATCATACACCATGAAGCAAAGTCAAGGTTATTTTATCAGTATCGAACAAAGTTATTTTCTAATACTTCTTTACAATCGACCTTTTGTTCAACCAATAATTTTAATGTTTTTTTTTTATTTCTATTTCGCCCCCTCACAAGCGTGACTTCTATTCTGGTCTATTCAATGGGCACTTCAAGGCGTTACTGCTCACTCCAACTGACAATCATGACAATTTGGCACCAATTTATAACTTATCCCTTACCCAGCCCTTTTGACTCCGAAACATTCAAAAACTTCAACGGGGATTATCTTTGGATATTCACCCAACTGGTGCCAGAAATGATGCTGTTAGTTATTGGTTATACTGAACAACCTGTGTTATTTGATCTAACTTGTGTTAAAGTTTGACTTCAGGCATCTACTTTTTCATTCTTTCAGAGCCTCCTTTACTCTTTAAAGTGAATTCTCTATTGTTAAACAAATTTCAAAGAATGCACTTATTTTAGCTACTCTGAGAAAGTTATTATGGAAACCCAAGAAGAGAACATTGTCTCCGGTTATTCGAAAATGAGAGAACTTGTCCTCTCAAGTGTGAGTTCTTTTTAATATAAATTGTTTGTTATTTGTTCATTTTCTTGATAGAACGAAATAATGTCTTGATGAAACAATTAAGTTGAATGTAAAGTTTTGGGACACCTTCAAAGCTTTTTTTTTATACTTTTCAATGGTAACCCTCATGGTGATTTGTTTATTAGCTATTCCGAAATGATGAGAAACTTCAAATATTCAATGTTTTAGCTTGACCTTCTCACTGGTGAATTCGTATCAATGCAGAACTCAAGCAGTGTCACTTCGTGTAAGTAGCAATTTTTTAATATCCTTGTGTTTGTTTGTATTCGTACAGAAAGAAAGAAAGAAAAAAGGGTTTCAAATTCCAAGGTTTTAATGGGAAGAAAAATGTAATGACTACTGTGTTTCACTCCAAAAACATGGCTTGCAACTTTTCTAATAAATCAAATGTCTATTTTTTCCGAAGGAAAGCAAAGTAAGTTAACAAGATTGGCAGTAAAATCATTCTCAATGAAAGTTGTAAATTTTTAAATTTGTAAATGCTGACAATTCCATGACTTGTGCACTAACAACTAGGTTCTCAGTGAACCAAAGTTTATTGTATTATGTCAATGATGTTTCAGCATATGTTATTGATGAAATTTATCTGGATGAAGAAGTTGATCAGGATGTTGTTCAGCTACTTTTAACCTGTGGGGTACTACGAAAGCTCTCTGTTTTGCAAGAAGACCTTGGAAACTGGTTTAATGATGCCAATTATGTCGAAGAGAATGGAAATCTTCTGAATGTGGTTTTCAGTTTTGTAGAAAAATGTTCAGAAAAATTTTTTCTTGATCAAAACATGCATGAAATAGTCCATGTTGGAGTTCTGAAGAAGTTATCCTTTTATGAAAATGTTCTTACCAGCATTTGTCAATTCTGTGTGAAAGAGTCATCACGTCATTTTAATGTTATTGTAAGCAACTTTTATTTAAAAATTACTCATTGTGTGTTGCAGTATTAGAGTGTAGTTTTAATCAGCAAATCAAATATTTTAATGTTTTGACGATGAATTTCAATATGATAGAAAATGTTTACCTTCAGTTTTCAAAAATATCTTTGATATGATAAAAAAAATTCTGAGGTCACAATGTTACAAGAAGATGTTACAAAAACACATTTCACATCCAGAAATTTGTACTGTCTTAACTGTCTTTTACTGGTTAGCATTTATGTTACTATTCATAATGCCACTATTCATAATGGACTGTATATTTAATCATTTCTTCTTATAACATGAATAGTATAAACATATTATGGCAATGAGAAACAATCATTTTCTTCTGACAAGAATGTCCTGCAGAGTAATAGATTACTATGAAAAATCTATAAATCAATAAAATTGTCTGATCTTCTGATAGTATCAAAATATTTCTTTGTTTTCAGGAATTGGTTCTTCTCGACAATCTGCTTTCCTGCTCAACATATCGTGCCATGATTGCTTCTGATGTGTGGTGTTACCTGTCCAGGTAATTCTTCTACTTTTTTGACACATGAGACACAGGACTTGTTGTATCTCTACAGACATTCAAATTGTTAATATTAAGATTGAATAAGCAGACAGCAGTTTCTGTTTTCTATTGGTATGAAAATGAAATGAAGTGTCATCCGCTTGATATAAGTCCTTCATACTGCTGTCTATACTGTTCCTATAAAACTGTTGTCCATTGCTTCTTCTCTTACAAAAATGTTTTTCTCCCTCCATTCAGTCATTGGCCATAGAGGTTTTTACGTAATACTGTGGATGACATTAATACATTCCTCTATCACTTTGTTTGCTAGAAAGACATTAATCAATTCAGCCCAACCATCTACAAATTTCAATTTGCTCCTATATCTCACATGTAATCCATGTAATATGAGATAGAATTTGGTTTATCATAGGCACGGTTCATCAAATCTTTGTTTGCATCATCTCTACTTTTTCGGAAAAATGGTACGTTAATAGTCATCGTTAACTTCCTTAAACTTATTTTAAAAATCAAGTTCATTTTATTTGGTACACATGAAGATCTGATTATACTTACCAGAGGTATCCACAATGATTTGTAGTTCAACTGTTATTTTTTCAGTGCCAAGTAAAAAATAAATGTGACCGTCCACGGGAAAAAACTAACAATGGAATTATAGATTATAGATTATAGATTATAGATAAGAAAACAATAGAAATTATAGATAAATCTAATCTATAATCTATAATCTATAATTATCTATAATTATGCTGTTTCAGTTACAGGTTCTGGAAATATAACCTTTTACTGCACATTATATGAAATGTTTATAGATTCCCACACTATCTTTGATTCCCACCATTTCAACTCATGTTTGTGTTCTCACAGTTCTCACAATTACTGTAATTCATATCACCTGAAAAATGATCAGTAAACTAATGTTACTGCTGTTTATCTCTTTTCCCATTTTTTTCAAATTTCACTTGTTATTACACAATTTGTGTGGAATCTCTACTGCAGCCCTCTGAATTTACGACAGCATTCAGCTTTTGTCGTTGCGAAGCTGCCGTAAATAAAAATTACGACGGCAAAATTTTGCCGACAATGCTTTTTGAATACATTGAATATGTCCAGAGGTATTCCTGGGAATTCCCCCGACATCTTCTGTTTATTCTCAAAAATTTTCTTCCTATAGAACATTTGTTTACATCACGTCGTTTTAACGATACTCACGTAATGCCAAATAAAATTATAAAGTCTGTTTGGATTTTGTTTTTGGATGATTTTTTCTCTCGATAAGTTCATATTCTATTCAAGTCAGTTTCGGTTTTGATTTCAATACAGATTCTTTTGTGATTTTTCTTTTCGCTTGCCGTGAAATTAGTAAAGAAACGTTAACATGTAGGTATGTTGTTTTTAAACTATGACTATCAAACAAATAATAGGATAAGTTCACACCAAATCACCTACGGTTACAATTTTAACTTCTTGTTCCTGATAAAACTATTGATTTATAAACTATTTAGTTTATGTTTTGTTAGCCATTATTCTACACCAATATTTTTACTGGAATAAACCAATCAAGTTTTGCCGTCATCAACATCTTACACGGCAGCATTTTTTGCCGTCGTAAATAATGATCCACCGTCACAATTTTCAAATATGACGGCATTTTTTCGCTGTCAGTCTTTGTTCCTAATTCAGAGGGCTGCTACTGTGAAGAAAATGTCACCTTTTAATAATAAATCCTACAAGCTGTTTGGCTCAATAAAATTCTCACAATGAGTGCTGTGCAGATCCACTTTTTTTTTTGTACCTTGTCGTGGAAATGGAATGAAAAAGATGAACTATCTAAAAATAAATAAACATATGATAAAAACAAGCATATTCTTTTTCTGTCAACTATTTTTACTATTTTACAGTTTTGAGAGGAGTCATTTAAGAAAACTGGCGGCACGAGCTGAATTATAATTGCTTGTTTTTTTTTTATTTTCTCGCTTTAAGTGCTTTCAGGTTCTTATCTAGGCGGAAAGAGCGTCCATTGATCGGATGCTGCCCTCTATGTTTTTTTGGGTTTTTTTAATTTATTTGGCTTTAAAAATCTGTCTGTCTAGTGAAGGTAAAGTTCAAGTGATAAGGTATGGTTAGAAGTGTCTTCACCTTATTAATATAACAATAACGACTTGTCAGATGAACATACTCTCACTGCAAAACTGACCATTGTTGTTATATTATTCAGCTTCTATACATCGAGTCAAAATCCAATGAAGTGATTGTTTCAAATATTTCTCGATTATTCAAACGGTTGTTTTGGTTCCTGGAACAAGATGACCATGTAAGTGTATAATCGAAATGTGTTGGTAAAATTCTGTATAATTATATTTTAGAGGAATTGATTCTCTGTAATTAATTTTTCTTCACAACATAGGTTGCTTTGGTTGAAAAGTTTCCTGTTTCTCAAGATACCTTGTCTCTATGGAAAGTTATACCCATATCACACCTGCAGGTATCCAACAAGGGGAAGATCTGCAGTAGCATTCTCAACATTGTCTTGTCATTATTCAAGATAGAAGAACGTGATGAGGATATAGATGTAAAAATTGTATGTAAATCTTGCTATGAATGTATCAACTTTTTTTTCTTTGTT
Organism: Turritopsis dohrnii; assembly: GCA_027922465.2. Classification (NCBI taxonomy): domain Eukaryota; kingdom Metazoa; phylum Cnidaria; class Hydrozoa; order Anthoathecata; family Oceaniidae; genus Turritopsis; species Turritopsis dohrnii. Next base: position 71,546 of record BQMF02000836.1, read on the forward strand.
CCTGGGCCTTATGTTCAAGGGCGTTATGTTTTGAACAAGTTGGAGCAATGCTATACGTATCTCTGGCGGTGAATCAACTACTAGTTGCAAGTCGGCGAGTAGAAAAGCCAACCTTAATGGATGGAAGCCCAAGGACTATAAACACCCAGTTACCTACTGACTTACCTCTGAATGGTGCTGTCTTTTGCTTGAAACAGTATATTACTTTTGTAACCAAAAACATTAAGCTGTTAAGATAGATAAATAGATAAAGATAGATAGATAAAGGAACTTGCAACCTTTTAAGCTTTCCTCTTAAAAATAGAAACTATGTAAATTCTAAAATAAGAGACAGGTTGAAACCCTTGATGAAACTTTTAGTACTGGACCATTTCTTTAATTCCATATACAAATGTCTTCTTGATGGAAACTCGATTGAGTAAGCTTTTATGTGTGGCGTTAGTTCTGGTATAAGAGGCAAGTAAAAAAGGTTGAGGAATAGTTTAGTACTGTTCGTTCCCATTATCCCATATCCAAATGTCTCAGTTGAATATGTTTTTGAAGCTTTTGCTTGCTGAAACTGGATTGGACTTTTAGTTTTTTCTGCACATATTCGTTTTAGGTAAATGGTTTGCACGCTGTTTCAAATATTGCGAGATGCAAAGATGAGTTCCTGATGATAGCAGAAGATTTGAGAAAGGAGATCTTCAAGGAAGTTCTTCAGTTTTGGCTGTGTTTTCATGATGTGCAAACAGATCTAGAAATGGTATAGAATTTTATTTCTACACCCAATTCGTGCCCATGTTTCTTGTCAGCCCCAAACCCCTTGATTTTACCTGTTGTGAGAGGTATTATTTTTATATCATTTGTGTTGAGACAAAACTTTGTGGCGGAAGATTTTTTAAAAGTGTCTGAAAGAACGAGGCAAAGCCTGGCCCGCAATAACCCACAAAGAAGTATTGGTGGTCGAGAAATGTTTAGGTGAACTATTCATGAGCCCTCTTTTTTCTGGTGTCCTAGGTCATAATTCAGAACCCCAATGTCATTCTATATTCCATCTAACAATTTCAGTCTTTCAAACGTTCTTGGTTTAAACCTTATAACATTTGTTTGGGTGAACGAGTTTATAAAACAAACTTGTTCCTTCGAGCGCTTGAATCAGAGATTTCACCGAGTTGTGTGAGATTAAAGAGATGTAGGCTCTCCTTCGTCGTGGTCAAAATAGTTTAAGCATACCATTATTGAAGATGACATCTGTCTTGGAAGAAGAAAAGCCTCTGAGATGGAGAGAATAATTTCTAATGTGTTTCGTTTCTTCGATTCTTTATTAGAGTGAATGTTTGATGGTGGCCATGTTGGATTTAACATCTGCTTTGCTGATGTATAATGCCGAAGCTACCCAAAAGGTTTGCATAAATTATCGTTTGAATAAATTATCGTTGTAAACTTGTTGGAACTATTGTTTCATCTAACTAAACGCGATTAAAACTGGATAATCGAGAGGAAAAGGGCGTGATTTGAAAACAAAGTAAAATTTTGAATCGAGGAGAATTTGGTCCCAATACATGAGAAGTTACAATTTCCTGTCTTTCATGTTGCATTACACTGTTACTATTCAATCTCTTTTAATTGGTAGAATATTAGTGACAACACAAGCTAAATGACTTAATAACGCTTCCCTGGAAAGAAAACCTTTCACAGTAAACTTAATGGAATTTTTAATGGACAGGTCAATAGTTTTGACTATAAAATAAATTGGTCGATTTTTAGTTAAGTTATGACTTATTAACGCTTCCCTGGAAAGAAAACCTTTCACAGTTTGCTTCACGACATCTTTAGTGGACAGGTCAATAGGGCCTGTTACAAAAGTATTAGCATTTTGTCCATCCGACACGATAACTGTTTGTTTCAATATTTTTTTGACTATCATCCTCGTGGAAATCATGTTTTGGAATTTTGTAAAGTCTATTCTAGTATTACTTTCGAAAAACGTTTACTTGATATTGTATCATAAACGTGCTGTTATTTATATAGCCCTAAATATCGATATGTCCGTCCGACATAAAACAAGTATTTTTGTAACAGACCCTATAGTTTTGATGTGTTGATTTTTTATGAACCTGGTGACTTTGTGGTGTACTTCTTGAAACTTTCGAACGTTTTTTTTTAATTGTCTTTTATGAAATTTAATTGGTTAACAAAATCGTCCTATTGTCCACAAAGAGATTTCATTGGCTAAAAACATCGTACCATGTATTTGTTGACAAAACATAAAATAAGAAGAATGCAGGGATTGAGTTGGAGGTCTGGGTTTGACATACTTATAATAATAACGACTATAATAATGTGGCTCTATCCTCTCAAATAAGCACGCAACTTGAGAGCGGGCTTGATCTATGAAACGATTGGCTAATCGAATAAGGGATTTTAATGCTTTTAGGAACTTTATTAATAGCAATGCTATCAGAAATTAAAAAGTCATACTGGATAAACCCTCATCAAGAAATAATTTTATGATAGGTGTTGTGTATAGTGAGAGACGTTCTTCTGTCCACAAGCAACATTGGCTTCCACTTGATGAGTACCAACTTCCTTACCAGTCTCAAGCATGCTCGATTTCATCCTACAAAACAGGTTTGTTACATGAATGTTTCTTATATATGTGATCACACTGTGGGAAGGTTTCATATATATATGGTCACACTGTGTGAAAGTTTTTCATGTACGTAGTCACACTGTGTGAAGGTTTTATATGTATGTGGTCACACTGTGTGAAGGTTTCTTATATGCGTGGTCACACTGTGACAGTGCTTTTCTTTGATCTTCGTTTTGCATTTTAAGGTCAATTTTAGACATATATTTGGTTTATCCGGCCACGTTGCATCGGGGGTACCGTTTATATACATGTTGCCTAGATTTCTTGTCTGAACAGGAGCGAATTCAAAGAATTGAGAAAAACATCTGTTACCGGTTTTCACTTTGAAAAATACACGGTGAAACTCTCACAGTCAAGCTTTTACGCCTTTATAACGCGTGTCAGACAAACTTACACCATTAGCAGATGGCGTAAAATGGTGGATAAGGTATTTCACGCTCTATTTTCTGCACAGTTTTCCCCATTCTTTAGAAATCTTGTCTTTCCGATATCTCCGCCATGTTTAATTACTTACTGATGTCATCTAATTGGATGGTGGAATGTGTTGCTATGGAAGCATTAAAACAATTTGCAGAGGTAAGGATTTGGAAATCCTACAATACATAAAATGTACAATAGGTATATTCTAATAATAATGTTGCAGATGGAAGAATATGTGATAATATTCGCTATAAGTTGGTTCATCGGGAAAATAATCACCAACACATCTATATAGTCAAAAGCTTCTTAAAATTATGTGAAGGAACGAGCCAAACCCTCTTGCCTCACTTATCCAGATAAATTTCACGGTTTACACCGTATAGAAGTCTTATAGCAGTTATTTGTCAGACAAATTTTTTATTTTTTTACTTTCCTTTTTTAGGTCACGATCTACACATCAGCGCTCGCATCATTTTTACCTCCGACGAAAAAAAAAGATTTCACGAACTACCTCAAAAATGTAAAGTACTCTTCGTTCTTGTTCCGACTTTAGTAACGACAGACAGAAGTCGTAAACAAGTCGTCGGCATTTTGAATGTTTCGGTAATAGTCAGCTACTCGCCCCAGGCCTATTTGTTATTGTTCTAATGATTGATTGCAGTGAACTGACAATTCTATTTAAAATAGTTCGTGATCTTTAACAAGACCCATCGGCATATTTGTTAAAAAATTTCTGCGAAGGAGCGCATTTCTATATAAATATGCACACAATTTCAATAAACATTCTCTCCGTCACAGTGACTCTTTGATGATTTTGCCGACTGGGGAGTTCAGGTTATGATGGTTTTGAGATGGGTGGGGATGAGTAATCTCAAATGCTTTCACAACAAAATAATCATAATTTGTGTTTGTGTGATTTGACCATGCCTCTAATAACTCATATTTTTAATTCGTATGAATAAGAAAACCAACATTCATATTTTTGATGATTGCATTGCTCGATTTTAAAAACGCAGGAACTAAAGTATATTCAATGATTTTGCATCTGCATACCAAATCGATAAAAAGTCCCTACGACGAAGAGTGATTTTCCAACAAATTCATCCATTGTTAGTTGTACAGATATGAAGTTACTTTATAATTTCAAGTCTATTGACACACTCCAGCTGGGGAATTGTTAACTTATTGAATATTCTCGCTAAAGCAGAAATAGCGATGTTATGTATGATGGCATTTTGGTATGTAAAGTTAAAATAACATATCTTCTTTGTTTTCATTCAGATTCCTTCTGAAACAAATTTAAGTGGTGAGGATTTAGCCAGATACGTGTACGTTGAATCGAACAAATTCTCGAGTTCTTTCGGCAGCACCACGCAGGTAGTTTTTACTTATACTGAGTTATCATACTCATGTAAAATGGGTGTATGTGTTAGACGCAGCGCGGATTCTGTATCCGGCCTTGCTCTTCAAATTGGAACTTTATGGTTTGTTTGAAGTAACATACCCAGCCGGCACATTTTATCGAAAAATATCTGCGAAGGAGTGCATTTCAATAGAAATATACACACAATTTCACTTGAAATGCTCTCCGTCACAGTGACGTTTTGAAGATTTTGTCCACTGGGTATGGATTGTTTAGAATGAGTCTACCTATTTTCATTTTGTCATTTTAAGTTGAAAGCACTTATCAAGGAAAAAAACTAAGTCTCAAAGTGATGTTGTCTAATAAGATGTGATTACCTTAAGGGAAGAAATTTTGGTGGGAATTAAATTTCGCGGTTGATCAAAATTAATTTTCGCGAGAATTTCACTTCACGGATGGTAAAATTTTTTTATTTTTTTTTGTGGGAATTTAATGCTTATTATATACTACTGAGCGCGGTATTATTTCAAAACAGGATAAATATATCAGTAAAAACCTTAAGGAAACCATCAATCCCCTAGTACTATTTTAAAGGGAGGAAACATATACCCAATACCTAAAATCAACGATTCGGTTTCAGGTATAGAGTACTTAGGATCACCTTAAAGCTTAACAAGTGCATATCTCCGTAGGTCCTTTGCAAAATTCCACATTCCACATTGCAAAATTTTGAAATGTACTTGTAAGGTATCGTCACCTATTAAATCATCATGAAAAAGAGGCTGTAGTGACTTATTCACGATATGCAGGATTAGTTACCGCGGCAACTGTCACTTTCCGTCACTTCTTTGAAGTGCATTATTGTGTGT
>BQMF02000837.1:0-86387 GCA_027922465.2 Turritopsis dohrnii
TACATGGCTATTTTGTTAAGTGGTAATAGTTATGGTTGTGTTATGGTTTGTTTGGTTTTGGTTTTTTAGAAAGAAAAATGGTCAAACACACATTTTTGATGAGACTTTCACAGATAATGAAAGTATAATTTCAGACATCACTGATCTTGAAGACCGTCTGAGAAATATGCCTTTGCAAAAAGAAAGATACAATAGCTCCAATGACCTCTCAGAAAGTAGCAAAGCCTCATCGAGTAGATACTTCAGAAAATTACAGAGGCCGAAACTGCAGCTTCAGCTTTGCCTGCTTTCATCCGACCATCAACGTCACATCCACACACGAAAAGGTTGCGAAAATGTGATCCTGTATCAAGGTATATTTGTTTTCCGTTTTTGAAACAAACCAAAGTTTGTTTATTTTTCATGAGCATCTTGTGTTCTTGATTACGTTTTTGTATCAGTTTGAATTTTTGAGTTTTCATATCACAGGTTTCATCAGTTTAAAGAAGAGTGGAAAGTAAATAAAGTACCTGGAGAATCAAAACGATCATCACTTCGATGGAATGTCAGAGTGAGTTTACTCATACATTTATCGGATATTTTCGCGAAAGTAATGTGTTATTTTGTTTGTTTTCTTTAAAGCGATTCCTGTGTCCAAAACAATATTTTTTGATGGATGGCAGTAGAACTCAAAAAGTTGTTTATGAAAGTCTTTTATAGTTTTTGGATATTTTTTTCCTTGGGTAGATATTTCAATTTCAAAATCATCAATTATGCAATGCATAATTATAATGTAATAAGATAGTATTTTGTTGATGTTTATACAGGGTGGGCAGTGATTCTTGAATTCCTTGAATTGTTCTTGAATTTTAAGTTGCTCTTTTTTAGTGGCTCAGATATTCACTACAAATGATATTTTGATATGTTCTTAAAATGTTATTGAAATGTTTCATTTAAAAACCACTGGCCACTATGTTTATAACTTCTGAATTACTGAATACCATCACTCCATTCTTCTATTCTTCTTACTCCATAGTTATTGTGATGAGAAGTGTTAGCTACTATCTTGTTACATCATGGACATGCAAAGCAAGTTTAAAATCTTAAAAATTAAAAGTCTCAGAAACTAAAGAGAATTATGAAATGCTGAAGAGAAACTTGTTAAACAAGTTATTGAGCTCTATCATATTTGTAAATATCATTTTAGGTGCAGGATTCCTTTCAATTCATTGTGCATTAAAAAAGTGACATATTTTGGTTGGCCCAAAAATACCTCAGGAAATAGATGTTGAACGCCCATGTTCAGCCTGCGTTGTATCACCACCTGCTCCAAATTATTGCACTTAAAACCAGCGATAAGACTTCCTTTACTGCTGGCTTTATCGCTAAATAAAGCTCGTTTGCACGTGAAAAGAAATACGTTCCTGGTGTTTCAAATCTTGCATGTTCTTAACTCAGCCGTTTATTGTCGCGGTCGCATTTAAAATGTCAGCAGACTTGCTTTACACGATGCATTCCGAACGTGAACTTCACGTGGTTTTTCTTTACGATTTTAAACCAATCAAATATCAGTTTAACAATACACTCAAAACGCAGAGAGAAAAAACTTTTCAACTTATTATTAGCTTTTGTTTTATGCGCTCTAACATGGGTGCTGTCAGAAGTAGGTGAAAAAATGGTTTCTCTTAAAAAGATCACACAGGAGGAGAAAAAAATGCACGTGCTAAATGAATGAAGTGAATAAAAAACGTTCGATCAGATTAAAATAGATTAAAACAAATTGATTAAAAGAAATTAAGACAACTATTGAGACAAAAGCAAAAAATATTTTGTTTCATGATACTCTTTTTTTACCTATCGGTTTTTAAACATTTTGATTGCTCGAAAAAACTTCACCCGTCTCAGACAGTCAGGCAAGCTTTAGGATACACTGGCAAACCGCACATGCTGCCACGTTCTGCCACTGCTGCTTTTTGTCCAAAATGTTTAATCATTAGTAGTCTTTGTATTTAGTTGATGTATTGTTTTCAAAGGCAAGTCAACGTGGAATATAAAACTAACAGTAATAATAAAAACAAAACGTTATTCCTATTAGTTCATCAGCCAAAAAAAAAGTCACGTTCGATTGGGGTTGCAATGTATTTGCTTCGAACTCACGTCGCACTCAAAAAAAGAAATAATTTCGCTCACAACTCAATCTACCATTTTGCGTGGCTTACAAACAAACAAACAAACAGACGGAGAATCGGCTATTAATATATAGACTAGCCGCCAAGGCGGCGTCGCTCGCCGCCCATGTTCAGCCTGCGTTGTATCACCACCTGCTCCAAATTATTGCACTTAAAACCAGCGATAAGACTTCCTTTACTGCTGGCTTTATCGCTAAATAAAGCTCGTTTGCACGTGAAGAGAAATACGTTCCTGGTCTTTCAAATCTTGCATGTTCTTAACTCAGCCGTTTATTGTCGCGGTCGCATTTAAAATGTCAGCAGACTTTCTTGCTTTTCACAATGCATTCCGAACGTGAACTTCACATGGTTTTTCTTTACGATTTTAAACCAATCAAATATCAGTTTAACAATGCACTCAAAACGCAGAGAGAAAAAACTTTTTCAACTTATTATTAGCTTTTGTTTTACGCGCTCTTACATGGGTGCTATCAAACGTAAGGGGTAAATGGTTTCTCTTCTTAAAAAGATCACACGGGAGGAGAGAAAAATGCACGTGCTAAATGAATGAAGTGAATAAAAAACGTTCGATGAGATTAAAATAGATTAAAAGAAATCGATTAAAAGAAATTAAGACAACTATTAAGACAAAAGCGAAAAATATATATATATATTTTGTTTCATGATTCTTTTTTTTTACCTATCGGTTTTTAAACATTTTGATTGCTCGAAAAAAAGTTCACCCGTCTCAGACAGTCAGGCAAGCGTTAGGACACAACACTGGCAAACCGAACATGCTGCCACGTTCTGCCACTGCTGCTTTTTGTCCAAAATGTTTAATCAGTTAGTTTCTTTGTATTAGTTGATGTATTGTTTTCAAAGCCAAGTCAACGTGGAATATAAAACTAACAATAATGATAAAAACAAAACGTTAATCCTATTAGTTCAACAGCCAAAAAAAGTCATGTTCGATTGGGGTTGCAATGTATTTGCTTCGAACTCACGTCGCACAAAAAAAGAAATAATTTCGCTCACAACTCAATCTACCATTTTGCGTGACTTACAAACAAACAAACAAACAGACAGACAGAGAATCGGCTATTAATATATAGATTTGTTTTATGCACTGCATAAAGCAAATTTAACATCTTAAAAATGAAATGTCCCAGAAACTAGAGAGAATTATGAAATGCTGAAGAGAAACTTGTTAAACAAGTTATTGCAAATTTCATTTTGGACACAGGAATTGATTCATTGTGCATTAGCAAAGTGACATTTAACGTTTCTTGACTCAAAAATGCCACAGAAAATAGTGACATTAAATTTTGTATATCGGTTAAAAGTATACTTTTATTTCTCATTAGTTAAACATTACAATTTTTTTCTAGGAACAAATGATAAATTCTGAAGTTTTTGAGGTATGTTTTCGGCATTAAATCTTTTCTGAGTAAAACTTTTCATGTTTGCTAAATGCATTTTTTATATGTTTTTTTTTTAATTTTAGAAACCCCGGCATCACTTCACAAAAAACAAATATGTGGTACCCACGGAAAAGAAGAGACAAACATTACGTTGGCAAGTTCGAAGTGCCCTGGCAAAAGTGTAATGCCTAAATAATATAATATTTTATGAATTTTTTGTATATAAATTTTATTGTGTTATTTTTGGAAAATGTTTTATTAAAAGGGATTATTCTAGATGGTACCACCGAAACATTATAACATCATTTTGTAATGATAATGAAAAAGCTTTCTCGTGATATGTGGGACGTTGTGTTTTTTGAAGTTTTCCACTCAGTGTTTTGTTAAATCATTTTAGATGATGAAGTGCATAACCATCTGAAAATATTATAATATAGAATGGATAACTTCAGTTATATATAATCAAACATCCTACTTTTTTGTAATTATTTTATGAAAATAGAACCATAGTAGATTGAAATATTTCTGGTCAAAAAGAAATTGAAATCATCAGGCTGAGAAACTATGTCATCAAAGTTATATATACCAACTTTTCAAACTTAGCTCCTCCTCCAACAAAAGCAATGGACTAATTTATCAGTACTTATTTTTCCAGTCTCACGTTAAGGGATACTATGATCAGCTTAGTCAATAGTTTGCTTCTTGCAAGCATTCTGAACTACTTTATATTTTTTATCTTTATCAGTTAATAGATTAAATTATCTGTTTTACGAACATGAATTTATCTTGTTTTTTTGTTATTCTTGATTTGAAGGATAACCTCTTAACGAGGCATTTTGAGAACCACCTGCACCCCTTTTAGTTACTCCAGGAGTAGAATATTCTTTAATACAAAGTGATGTATTTGTCATTTTAGATTTGGTTTTTCATAATCAGAATGAAGACGAATTTTCAATTGTCGCTAGCTTTGGAATTGGTTTCATTCTTTAAATTGTTTAAAGGAGATGTTACAAATCAGCTCAATACATTTGTAGAAGCAGCAAAATCACGATTAGATCAGTATGGAACAATTGAGGTGATGCCTGCTGGTAGTGGTTTTGAGCAGCTATTTCTGTCACACATAGATGAAGAGAGTAATAATATGGTAAACACTGATGCAGACTTTATGATTGTACGAAAAGAATATGTGGTACTTGAACATGTGCAAGAGACAGTACCTTCTGAAAACTTATGCAAAGTTACAGAACATGAAACTACAAAAAACTCAACTTTTCTTCATATGAGGCGTGGTACTCATGATGGATATGTGTGTCTTTCGTTTATCTCTGTTGGAAGCTGCAAAGAAAGTACGGAGTCTGTAAATTTCCTTGAGAACTTCAAGTTCATTGAGGAGTCAAGGAAATCTTATGATCTTACAGATGCTTTGGGACAAATGCAATCATTAGAGGGTAATGTTCATGGGCCATCATTTCAAGAACATACTATAGGTTCTATAAGAGTAAGCATTGATTGGGTTTTTACCATAAAGTGCGACTTCTGGCCATCTCAAGCAAAAGAATGGATAAATAGACCTAGATTAGGATCGTGGCCGTCAATTCAACTTATTCAAAGCATTGTATCTAAAGGATGCCATGTTGTTCCTGTAGATTCACACAACACTACTATACCTGGAAAAGAATGGCGACTTTCGTTTTCCCTTGCTGAATTAACTCTTATAAAATCAATGGAGGAAGATTTGAAATTTGCGTATTGCATTTTGAAATTAGTAATTAAATTTAAAATGGAGATGTTTGATGTTGACGTATTTGCCTCTTACCATTTAAAAACCGCTTTGTTTTGGTATCTTGAAGCTTTTGGGGAACATTATGTGAAGACTTTATCGACAGTTGAAAAAATATATGGTCTTTTGGATATGCTTATCCAATTTTACAGTGATAATTGCATCAATAACTACTTCGTAAGAACAAATAACATGATTGATCATTGTTCAGCTGGTGATATACTTAATACGCTGAAGTGTCTGAAAAGTATCCAACTTAATCTTTCTACGTCACTTTATGACTATATTGACAATAATCAGAAATTACCTATCTTGTTTGATAACACAATCTTGGAACAAGTTGAATCTTTGAGTGTTTTCTCTCGTGCTTGTAAGTACCATTTTCTTGTTATGTCGTTGGTTGGTCTGTTGATCGATTCAAATGGAGAAAAGGACTTTTACTCTTACCACATCCCTGTTCAAGTTTTGTTTAAGAAGTCTGAATTTTTACACAAACTTTCTTTTAATGATGGTGATGACTTGAAGGAAATCTCTCGACAATATCTTTGTCTTAACAACCTGCAAACGCAAGAAAGTGTTACAATTCAAGACATTTTAAAACTACTTGACGTATACCTTAGTGAAGATAGCCTTAAGGTGACTGAGAGCAGTGCTGTTGCCTTAGGTGTTTTTAATGTTGTGTTAACTTTGCATCCAGACATTATGAGGTTGTCGGAACGTGAATGTCACGTAGATTATATGCAGAACAAAGATTTCTTTACAGTTCTGTGTTGGTCAGCCGCCACCCACAAAAAACATTGCAATGAAATTTATGAATTTGTGGCTAAAGTATGGAAGGACCCTCCTTTATTATGGTGTGATGATGTTGACGCAATCCAATTTATTCAGCTATTAATGGTTGTTCTTGGAAAACCAACAAAGCAGGCTAAAGCAGTGACTGGCTCGTTACTCAAGAATGCAGTGTTTGATATATTTACTTGGCGTGGCTTTATGTTTTACCTATTGCATGTAAGTTTGGATTGTGCGTATATTGTCTGTCAAGTCATCGCATACTTACTGGACAAACCAGTTTTTGATGAAATACATAATATTATAAAATTTAACCCTGGTGCCACTATCAAACAAAGAGCAATCGACTTAGTTTTAGGAAGGCCTGAACTGAAAGCTGAACTGACTAAAGAAGAGTTTTCAGAATTAACCAAAACATATAAATAGTCAAAATAAAATGTTGACAACGTTCTTTTAATTTTATAAACTTTTATGTTTATCCATTTTTTTGTCTGAGTGGATATTGTAAAATGTATCTCTTGTGTCTTTTATACATCTCTTGACACTATTTTGATTATACGCTTTTTGTATAAAAATCTTTTTTTGGTAACATTTTCATATTTTATATATTTTTTATGTCTTTTGCATTGAACCCATTTTCCACCGCAGTGGCTGTGACGTCACTCCACCTAGTGTATTAAACTGTGATGGTGTGACGTCACTTTTGGTGTTAGTATTGTTATGAGGATTTTTTGTGAGTGTTTGAAAAATCACATCGGATTTGATTGTGTTTTTAACTTCAGTCTTGACTCTTGAAATCGTAAGGTAAGATCAATTCAAAAATAACTACTCTATGGACTTGGAAGGAAGTGGACTGGACTCAACCGACTATCTTATTTCTCTCAATTTCTCATGGTTATAAAGATGTTTCCTTCTACTAGTTCATTTTTCAGATGAAGCAAATATTAACAATAAATGCTGGGTCATCATCCTTGAAATATGCCTTGTTCAATGCTCTACACAGTTCTATCAAACATGTTGTGGCAGCTGGTATAATTGAAAAGATTGGTTTGGACGCACAACGTGTGAAGCATTATTACGAAGGTGATGGGAATAAGAAAAAATTTGAATTTCAGGAAACGTCTCTTCACACTCATGAAGATGCACTCAAACTTACTTTATCACTTCTACCTGATCACTCTCATGATAGTATTTGCGCTGTGGGTCATCGAGTTGTACATGGTGGTTCCACAATCACTGAAGCACAAATAATAAATGAAGATGTTGTTGATGCAATCCGAAATGCAATTCCTTTTGCGCCGTTACACAATCCAGCTAATCTACTTGGAATTGATACAGCTTTTAACATATTTCCGCAATCTGTTCAACAAATTGCAGTATTTGACACTTCCTTTCACACCACCATGCCAAAACATGCATGGTTGTATGGGCTTCCTACCGAACTGTATGAGAGACATAGTGTTCGGAAATATGGATTTCATGGTATCAGTCACGAGTATGTTGCTAGAAGAGCTGCAGATTTTTTAAAGGTACCTTTGGATTCACTGAATTTGATCACCTGCCATCTCGGGGCAGGATCAAGTATTGCCTGCATAAAGGATGGAGTAAGCATCGACACATCTATGGGGATGACACCACTCGAAGGGTTGATTATGGCCACCAGATGTGGTGACCTTGACCCAAGTGTTGTGTTTCACTTAGCCAAGCGAATGCGTGTTGAAGAAATCGAAGATTTATTAGTGAATAAGAGCGGCTGGTACGCTTTGAGTGGACATAAGGATGGACGGGATTTAGAAGATGCTTACGATGATGGTGACAAGAAATCCAAAGATGCTGTTGGTGCGATTGTGCACAGGATTCGCAAGTACATAGGGGCATACCACTGGAATTTAGGAGGCGATACTGATGCTATAGTATTTACAGCTGGTCTTGGTGAAAATTGGCCACTATTAAGATCATTATGTCTACGTAGCTGTGAAAACTTCGGGTTTGTTTTAGATGAACAATTCAACAGTAGAATTAGAAATGTTAAAACAATTGTTGAAATCTCAAAGGAATCTTCTCCGAAAAAAGTTCTTGTGATTCCCACTGACGAGGAATACAGTATTGCTAATAAAGTTCTAGAAATTATCTAAAAAATTCATTCAATAGTTCGTTCATTTTCACGATGATAATATTAATGTAAGATGTTGTTGGATTATGAGGTAAAACTAGACTAGGAACCGAAAGCCAAAAAGTAAAATTTTAACTTTCTTTGTTTAAGTTGCTATTCTTGGATTTTGATTTCTCTTAGAAAGGGGATATTTAAAGGACCTTAAGAAACTGAGCCTCGATACTGTGTTTGAATTTATTGTAGATATCGATGTATATTTTTTATAGATTTTCTAAGAAATTATGCAGTTTTCCATAGAAATTATTTTTATATCTTTTTAGTTAAGAGAAATTAAATTATTAAAATTTAGTCATGTTATACGATCTTAATATATATGACCTATCCCTGAAATTTTTAAGTTTTAAGATAGAAGAAAATCGAATTATGACGTTGTTAACTCTTAGTATAACATAACCGCCTTTCATGACGTTGATTTTTTTTGTCGTTAAAGGCCTTAGCAGTGGGCCTGATGACTTTGTCAAATCTTCATTGGATCAAGGAAGGTTTATGTAACCTATGTGATTGTGTTTGTGTAAACAATCTTCAATTCTACTATACATAGGAATCTTTTTACTGTATTTTTTGAAGGAAGAATGTTATAATGGACTGTTATGGGTTAAACGAGGTGGTCACGCTGAATGACTTTCATGTTCTTTGACAAGTAACAACGGGAAGCCATTTCACGTTCAAGTTAGTTTCTCATTGTTACACTTGTAATGGTTATTTAAAATCGATTTGATGCATGGTAATTAGAGCTGGATTTCTCCTCCAGCAGTCGATTCTATCATGCATCATGCAACTTGATTTCAACACCCAGCAGAACACCTCAGACACCCAACAAAACAGGCTAACTGTTTAATTAAAAATAAAACTTTATGTTCAGATACGTTGATCCGCATCAGAAAGCAGACAATAATCAAAATATGAGAATTTTAAAATTCATCTATTAGTAAAAAAAATTAAAAAAAATGGAGAGATAACTGTAAATATGGGAAGAGGAAAGCCACATAAAAAATCAATCGATTCTGAAGAGTCAAGAAAAGCTACGAGGGCTCATCATGGCGGCAGAAGAGGTGGTCGAGGAAGAGGCTTTAGATGCAAAAGTTCTGAAGATGATAGTGAGGTAGGGTTCTTTCATAGCCATGCTGTTTGTTCATCACGGAGAAGGTTTTACCATTGTAATAATCTTGTCCAATCATATATATATTTTTCATATAAGCGTTCTTCTTAATTCCTAATCATATCATCAGCCTCGGAGACTGTAATAGTCAGAGTTTCAGATAATAGTATTTATGACTAGCATGTAGCTGTACCTAAAACTTCCCCCGCGTTCAAGAATTCCAATTTGTACACACAGCAATCTATACATTAAAAAAGAAAACTTTCCGCCCAAACAATTTTGTAATTTAAGAATTTTGCAGTGAAGAAAGAGCGTCCCGAAAATCACATATTTAAGTGTAAATATTTACGTTTTACAAGACAATGAATTGTTTAATGAGTAGTGTAACCTTGTGGCATAGTGTAGCGGTGGCTACACTAACTGGGAATGTGCAAACCAAATAGATCTATTTACGCAGGTGAAATCTGCGTAAAACTTTGTTACTTTTTTAAAGTGAAAAATCCTTCATTAGAAATCATTTCAAGCGGTTCAAGCTTTGATTCAAAATAAAAAGTAACCGAGATTTAAAAGAGCTAAAGCATTGTTGGTAATATTTCAAATTTCAAGCTGTGCTTCAAAATCCTTGTTAATTCAAAACAACACGAAAACAACACAAAAGTAATATGAAAAATGTCTAAGCAGTTTTTGCATACGAACTTTCTAAATAACACAGTATAATATAATAATAAATTAGGAGAAAGATACGAAAAACATTCTGTCTCCCACTTACTATACCATGCTTTGAAACGGGAAATATACCAGCGTGTAACAGTAACACGAAAAGTTGTAGGATGATGATGTTGATGAGGATGAAGAACAAAATCGGAAATTCGCCTATCTCGTGAAACTACTATGCCTCCTCCCTCGCTTACGCTTGCTGCTCTCTGTCCATTAAGAGTATTATTACATACATGATATCGAGTTTTACTTTTGTTAGTGTTCCATGGTCACTGATACAACTGTATAGTGCTCTATCTTTGCTTTATCTGTGTAGGAACAAGCCAAACCTCATAGACTGCTCGAGTCTAACTGGGGTCGTTATGACGAGCCAGCAGAACTTGAAAGTGAGTTTTCTTGAAGAGGGTTTCTTGTTCAAGAAGAGGTGTCAATTGTAGAAGCAATTGTCGCGCATTTTCTCAGTAGTTGATAAAAATTAACCAATCAGAACAGAAGCATGAAGAAATCGGCCAATCAAAGCTGATGTCAGCACGATACAACCCTCACTTATATCAGTTGATTACCTTTAAGTTAATAAGGTTTTCGTGTTTTTTGCACTTCCATTTCTCCATTTAGATCAGACTGCTGAAGAGTATGATGAGACAAAAGATTTCGACTATGTAATACAACATGCTGGTATGTTGTATACTTTTTTTCAGAAGACTCTTCGTAACACTAATATTCACTCATTCGAAACAACGTTCATCAGTTTCTTGGTAGTTTAAATTGTGTTGTTGTGTTGTGACTTTATATCATTGGTGTTTGTTTATAATCCCATGTGTGTTTGTTACAGGTGGTGCATCTTCCCACTTCCAGTTTAAAAACGAGAAAGAGTTACAAGACGAACTCTCCACCACATCGCAGGTTTCTATTCTGTTATGTTTCTTGCAATCAACTCGCTATGCAATCATGTCTGTCTGTTATAATTGTTGTCTTGTTAATGTTCAGTTTTGCATAAAAGCACTACACCTTAATGAGGCCTTCGAACTTTTAGAAATTTAGTTTTAATTTAACGCATCTTTGATTTAACGCCCTTTTCATTTTGGCGCCTCTCTTAAAATCTTTTTTGTCTAATAGACAAACTTTTTTTAAGTATGTTTCTATAACTTGTTGCAATCAATAGCCGAAAGTCTCTTTTTTGAAAGAACAAGACTTTGCACAATATTTTGCTCGTTCAACCAGACAAAATAAGGTTTTAAGGCATACTTTGATGATTCATTCGAGAAAGACTTCGAGAAACTTCTGTGTATATGTTTTTAACGTGCAGGTATTTCGAGTCTTCTGTTCCTATAAACTTTATTCTTATGAGTAACATGTACAGAAACAGCTGTTACTGAGACGTAAATATGAACTTGACTAAAACAACTTTTGTTTTTCTTATAGAATAATAAAACAAGTTCTGAGTAGAAAATCTGTTGTTCAGTTGTTGTCTTCGTCTCTTTTAGAACGGCGCCAGCATTTTAGATTTGGATTTGGAACAACTTGGTAACCATGTCTCCACACTTAAGTTAGTGGAAATGTTATCCTTAAGCGAGTTAGTCGGAGATCTGGTAATAAGTTTTTAGGTCAATGCTTAGGCGCTGTTTCTTGTCTGTCATTAAACCTTTTCTATACTTTCTAAACAATCCAGGAAAAAGACATTTGTGATCACTTCCATCATTTGATGTCTGAAGAGGGCGTGTCACATTCAGTCGATGTTTCTGCTGATGGAAGCAATATTTCTTTGGATGACGAAATGTTTCCAATGTGGGATTATTGAGGGAATTGAACGATATAAAGATAGTTTGCTAATAGACCATCTATCAACACATATACAACGAAAGGGTTTTGAGAAAGTTCTCTCATCTAAAGAAAAATACAAGGAGATAGTATCAGATGAAAACGCCATATCTTTTACACACGCTGATGAAGAAGGGAGAGAACATTCGAAAAGGGCGCGGTTGTTATCTCAACGATGCAGCAGACAGTGGTCAGACTGACGATAATACAATTGACGATATCAGAACGATGGGACGAACTCTTTTCACCAACCGACAACAGGTCACTGTCACCAGACAAATTTAAATGGTGTCCCTGCGCTTGAAGACTCAAACGTCACTACTATCGACACAAAAATGACTGCTATCGATGACGTTTTAGAGAGCTGCAAACACAGCTGAGGATAACACTGTTGACTTTCTAGATGAACTTTTGGATGATTACTCGCCAACCTAATTTCCACAAAACTGGTAAGATGGTGTTAGCAAGCGAAGAAGGCTTGGACCTGGACGATTTATTAGCGGTTGTTCCTTCAGGTGTTCTACCAGCATACTCTCGTTTTCTTCTGATGGGTAATATTTTTTTATGTTCTATGGGCTTCAGTTCACTAATTTACTATCTATTTATCTTCAGATTCATCGATTCAGAAAGAACCAGAATATCGAGCGTGAGGTAAGCATGATTTTCTTTGTTACATCAGCGACCGTTTTACTTGCATTTGTACTTGTGTTTGTCGTACGGATTTTAATCAACATCTCTCCTCGATACAAACGAATTTGTTTGTAGATTCATTCCCCAGGTCCGTTGTGCTTGAAACTATAGAAGTTTTGTATTCTAGCAAATGATTAGACATACTATTCCTTTACAAATACTTATGAATGACCGACTGTAGCAAACCTAAGTCTTTAAGAAAACTAGGGTAGCTCTAATATATGACCTCGCAAAACTGAAGAAGCACTTTTTGTTATACCAGACCACTTTGATTTTACTTTAGGATGACTTAGGACGATTTTCTCGACAGCATGCTGGAATGATCAGACTGAACACTTGCAACAACTTATCATCACTGCAAAACAGGCAAAATAGACTCTCATCTATCTGCTGAATTTGCGAAAATCTCGTTGCTCAAGAATAAGCTTCGCATGAGCTACATACTAAACGAAATAAACGATTTCGAAGTGGATATTGGGTGATGACCGTGGATTATTGGGTGATGAACGTGGATTATTGGTGATGACCCGTGGATTATTGGGTGATTGACCGTGGATTATGGGTGTGACCGTGGATATTGGGTGATGACCGTGGATTATTGGGTGATGACCGTGGATTATTTATCAGAAGACAGAGTACATAAAAGCAGATGTTATTTTGTTGAACTTATTGGATCATAAAGAAAACGACTATCGTTTGTCAGACGGTGGTTAAGTGTAGCATTTTAAGCATTTCACAACTATATTTTTACCTTTTTTTTTAAATGAAACAAGACACCTGCGAGGCAGTTTCCCTCTTAGCTTAATTGTCCTTCAACATGAACAAAGAGCTATGCAAATTGATAAAACAATCAGAGCGGTACTTATAAAATGTTCAAAACAAAATCCTAAGAAAGTTCGACCATGGGGTTATGGTTCTATGCTATCTTTAAAAACGTCTCTTGACTGAAAAGCGAAATAGACTACTGCCAAGCATGTTCGGCAAACAAGCCGGCAGGTACTAAACCGTATGAACGAACGTCAACCTGCCTCGTTGGTAGCCAATCGAAAGTGTGTAACGCGACCGTTGACGTCATAATTTTATCTTCTTTAAAATCTTATGTGTAGCAATGGTTTGAACGTTAACTTAACATCAGACGATTGCGAGAATTTCCATTCAACATGTTAATATCGAATCAGTCTAGTCACGTGATTAGTTCTTTTATAAAACTAATAAGATAAACTGATCGATCGAAATGAACAAACAAAAAAACAAAAGTCTACTTGATTGATGGAAATCATGAAATATTAACAGGAAAATATTTATGTCGATAAAAAAAATCATATCCCAATAAGGATAAAAAAAATATCCTTGTTTCTTTTTTCTCTGATATTCGGTATGGATACACGTTGTATGCCTTTGTAAATTTCGTTTCATTTTCATTAAAAATAGAATACATTTTGGAGACATTGGGGAAAAATGCATCTATTACTATTATTATCATACTATTATTATTCTGTTGGGATGCGTTGAAATGAAGCACGTTAAGAAACAGATATGTATGTTGAAAAATGTTGGGATTTCTTTGTATTCAACTTCGATTTAATAATCAAGAAAAATAACAAAATATTGAGCAATACAAGAATGTACAGTGTGTATCAAAATGTCTTATCCACTATATTTCAAGGCGTATATCTCATTACATGTCTGATAAAATATTGTGAATTTTATATCACAAGAAAGAGCTTTTCATGCTCTATCCATTGATATAAAATGTTTGTCAAAATATTTGTTCTTCGAAAAGATATTGAAGAAAAACTCAACGATTTGGTTCATTAAATTCTTAAAAGTCAATTAACTCATTTTACAATGAAGGTCATTTGTAAACACAATAAAATAAATTAAAAATCATCACATCATTTTATTTGACATTTTTAAGATTAGTTGTTTAGGGAAATTAATACGCAAAACTATACTTAAAATTTTCTAAAAGTTTCATCAGCACAACAAAAGAAAATCGCACCATTAAAAAGTCATTAGCATGTCAGTTAATTGACTTTTAAGAATTTAATGAGCCAAATTGTTGAGTTTTTCTTCAATATCTTTTCGAAGAACAAATATTTTGACAAACATTTCATATCAATGGATAGAACATGAAAAGCTCTTTCTTGTGATATAAAATTCACAATATTTATCAGACATGTAATGAGATATACGCCTTGAAAGTTGGTGGATAAGACATTTTGATACACACTGTATATTGGATTTGATTTGTAATCATTGTTAGTCGAGCGAATCGAGGAATCGCATCAGAGTTCTAATCTTTCAATAGTTTGTCATTTCCAGCATTTTAACATTGATCTGGATCAAGTAGATATCTATTCAGATGTGGTCTTAATGGGAATTTAGGTTTGATCGATAGCCAATCTTTGTTGTTATTTTAGTTAATTGTCTTGTCAACATTTCAAAGTTATTTCATTTTTGATTGTTTTCAATTCCGCAAGCACCTTGCAGTGCGGCATCTTTTGTTTGTTTGTTTGTTTGTTTCAACATTTTTGATGACAAAGCAGGAAAAAAACAACTTAATGTTCTAAACATGATTATGGCTTGATTTTGACGATATGGAAAGAAACTTTATTCTTTCAAAATGGTGTCAAAGTAAAAGTAATTTGACAGGAAGAGGACTGGTTGACGATTGGGAAGTTGGAAAAGCACATAAAACATTGAAGATGGTGAGTTGGAAGATAACATCATATATCTCTCTCCAGTTTAAAAAGACTCACCTGTTGTCTATTAAAAATATTCTCTACTTTAATCAGGTGAAAGTGACGAATCTTTCATAACATGCATGTGGTGGCCAAGTCTTTCAATCTCGCATCCAGGTTTTTTTGTCTTATCAACAGACAGTTGGTACAAAATAGCCTGGGTGATGTTGTCTTTGTTACTTTAATCGGAGAAACTTTCGCGGGAGAAACTTTCGCGAGGTCAAAAATTCGCGAAATGTTTTGGATAAACTTTCACGAATTGGAAAAGTCGCAAAATTTCGCGAGATAAACTTTCGCGAATGAAGGAATTTTTTGAAATAATTTAGGAAAGTTTTTAGAAAACAAAGGAATTTTCCATGCAGAAAATTGACAAAATGCATGCATTCGAATCTGTATTTTTCGTTCACTACAAATAAAATGAAGATAAAATTAGTTCAAAAACTACAAAGATTGTTCGTCGTCAAGTTCGTTGAAAACGTCATCAAAAACATTTCTAGCACCTTCTGGTCCCCACTCCTCATCGTCGCCGCCATTGTCATACTCATACTAAAGAAACCGCGAATCGGAGATAATATACTGCAGGGAAAGGAATCAACTGATATTGTCATTATCGACGACTGAAAAACATTTTTTACAGAAATAATATTTGACAGTCTGTGTATCAAAATATGACTGATTTGTTACAAGAAAAAAAAAATGCTTTCAAGAAGATCAAATTGGCAAATCTTTCCCTCCCTTATATGCATAGGTTTTGAAATAGATCTCCGGCATTTTGGTAGCTAAAAAATTTTAAAAATTGCTGGAAAAAATTTTACTGGATAAACTTTCGCGAATTGGAAATAAGAGCAAAATTTCGCGAGATAAACTTTCGCGAATGAGCGATTTTAAATTTTTCGCGGGATAAACTTTCGCGAAAAAGGCCCGAATTCGCGAAAGTTTCTCTCGCGAAAGTTTCTCCGATTAAAGTAATCTAAATGTCTCCAAGCACACAAATATGTTGGAGATCGAACAATAAAAAACAACTGTTTGATCTATCGAGTCTTTTATGTACTGTTTGCAAATTATTCTTGGAAAATGTTTTGAACACCGAAACTGCCTTGATTGAATGTCTTCGTGGTCAAACGATAATGTAATAAGGACCTAACATGTCAACTTTTGGTTGAAATTTTCATTCAACATAATCATTACATGTTTATTGATATAGAAGCAAATGTCTTTTGTCCATAGAGCATGCGCGACTATCCAGAAAACAGTCAATCAAAGCGTGGAGGAATGAATTGATTAAACAGCAGACCTTCAATATGCTCAAAAACTCGTCACTACATGGAGTTCCACATATGTTTGCTGACAGCTATCCCATACGACGGTTTTTATGGATGCTGGTCACTCTCGTATTTTTCGCTTACTCAGTACAAAAGGTTTACGAGAGCACTGTTCGCTATTTTGAATATCCCTTCAGCACCGCACGCATGCGCAAATATCCAGATAAAATAGACTTTCCTGCTGTATCTTTCTGCAATATGAACGACATGAAAATGAGCGTTCTCAATGGCACTGTAGTTGATCAAGCCATACTAGATAAAAGCAAAACTTTTACATCGGAGGATTACCGTAACATTACGGCATTAGCTGTTCATACATTAAAGGATATGTTAATAGATTGTTCCTTCAATGGCTGGAAATGCTCGGCAGACGATTTCACAGAATTCTTTTGGCAACATGGTGATAAATGTTTTACGTTCAATTCTGGTAAAATCGGGAAAAACGTTCTTTCAGTTAACGGTGCTGGTCTGAAGAGAGGTTTGAGAATGACTTTGAACATTCAGCATCATGACTATTACAGGGATCGTCAAGAAGCAGGCATTCATTTAATGATGCACAGCCAGCTGGAGACTCCAGTGAAAATTATCGGTCAAATGATACCACCCGGCTATACAACATATATCAAAGTTTTCAAGAGGAAGGTTAGTTAGGCCTGACTTGAAAGCATTATCTTTTCTTTTTTGTTTGTTATTTTTCATCATTGAATAAATTGACATAATTAACGGTGGTGTAGTTGTTTCGGCGACCACTGCAACTTATCGCCGGAACTCCACTCCGATGCGTACTGGCACACATTAGGATCAACATGCTTCATGCGTTTCTCGTGAAAATCGTTAAAAGGAAGATCCAATCATTGTTTGTATAAAGTCTGATAACTCTCGGTTACAGTTCAGTTTGTTCATGCACAGTAGACATGTGTATTTTTCATTACTTCCAAGATTATTAATCTGAAGCATCCGTACAAGACCGAATGTGGTTCAATTTCGTTGAAGTATTTTGACGATTATTCTATGAATTTGTGCTGGCTGGAAAAACTAACAGACCATGTGATCGAGCGTTGTAAATGTAAAGATTTCTTTATGCCGGGTAAGTTTTTCATTCACCAAAAGAGCTGCTCACTGCCTTTATTGATTCATATAATGCAGTCAAGTCTAAAGAAAACAAACCGAACCTGTTCGACAAATTGTTGCCTGCGTTTGTGTTGAAGGATGATGTTTTGTGTGCATTCATCCGACATGTTTGAACAAAGAAAAACTAATGCTGATGTCACTGCAACTCGAAAGTTTTAACATAAGAGACGTACGTAAGTAAAGGGAAAGAATCTTCAACTCAATTGCAAAAACAATCGATGCTCACACAAGTTTGACGCAAACCAGAATATGTTCTTTTCAAAACATTGTACATTTTGATGTGATGATTGATTGAAAAATTGTCCTGTAGCGATTTAGATTGAAGTAAATATTACAATCGAGTAAATACCATAACGATACCACGCGTCGAAACAAGGTTGGGTTTGATAGCGAGACAAAATGTTGGTGCTTAAACGTTGAGAATAAAAAGTGAAAAGCCCTGGGTGAAGTCACGTTTTATCCTCTGTTTTTTTGGGGTTTTTTTGAGCCGCTGCACCTAATGAACTAATTGATAAATGAGTTCGACATTTACAGCAAAAGAAATATTATAATGCGTATTCCACGATATTTTTGATTCCAAATAACTTGAAGCAAATAATTTAAAGACGCAAAGGACTACTTGTGGAAGATATAAAAGCCATATGTTTTCTACTAAGTTATTTGCTTCCAGGTGAATTCAAAATTTGCAATTTGACCCAGTCTAAAGATTGTATGTGGAAAGAGTGGGGTAAGCGGCACTAATCTTATTGAGTATTTTGACTTCTACTTTCAAAGGTAAAATACGCATGTTGGTTTTACGAATGAATTCTACCAATAATTATCAGTTCTTCAAGATATGTTTTTTTTTTCTACTGACAGTTCTTTTCGACAAAGCAAAGAAGTACAACTGTCCTCTCCCATGTGAAATCGAATCCTTCCACGGCACAGCGTCCAGGAGTTTGTTTCCGTTGTCGTCACTGAATGACGTCACATTTCAAGAGCTGCTCAACAAGTCACAAGAACACAACCTAGTAAACTACATTACGCCAACAGAATTTCTGAGGTATTTCGGAGATATGGTACATGAAACTAAGAGAAACTAGTTTCCAATACTTCGTTTCGATCATATTTAGGGACAATCTGCTACAAGTTTTAGTCTTTTATGATGACTTGTCGTTTGAAATTCTGGAGCAACAACCAAGCTATGATACTCTTGTCTGGCTGGGTAAGTAAAAGGCTTTATTTATAACTGCTAGCGGTATGCTTGCTCTAGAGCTAGACAAGACACCCACTGTTGCTTAATAGCCTTACTTTTCTCCCAAATCAATATTATTGCTATTGGTTATTGTTTTACGTGGTTACAATCCTTGACAAAAGCTGTAACAGTATTGATGTTTTTAATGAAGAACCCCCGCCCCCAGTATCAGTGCTTTGATTTGTGTCCAGCTCAGACAGGTCAGAGTCAGATCAACCTCCAAATTAGGTTCTCTTATCAAAGCAGCAGAAAGAAACCTGGAAACGAATTTGCGTCAGTTGTTTTGATAATTTTTTTCAGGTGACATCGGAGGGCAAATCGGATTGTTTGTAGGAGCAGGAGTGATGTCATATTTCGAGATTTTGGACAGTTTAATACTGATGTTATACACCTACTTCTTTGCTCAAAAACATGACAAATATGTTAACCAATCAGATTCCACGGAAGTTGTCTGGTAAACCTAAGTACTGGATGACTGAATTATGATGAATGTAATGACAATGATGATATGATGGTATTGAACATACAATATTTTACAGCTGCCTTAGCAATGTGACAAAACAATTACTAAAGCCATTATTGCTATTCATCAAAATATCGGGATGGGGAGACGATTAAAAGGATGGCTGATGGCTTTGTATACATTATAACAGATTAATAAAATCACGAGTGTCTTTCACTTCCTTTCTTATTTTGAAATATACAGCGTCTGTTGATACGAGCTATAGTAGGGTAGAAGCAAAAGCGAATATCCTATTCAAACGTCCTTGGACTCACTGCTTCTCCTCTTAATGATCTCAGGCTGCTTAAGCTTCCAGAAAGTTTTTAATAATTTTTCACGGTTTTTGCAACGAAACGCAAACATTATGAGCTGTTATATTTGACGTCATAACTTATCGTCTTTCACTTGCCGGTTTGATGAAGTTGATTTACGTGCAGGTTTTTTTTCAACGTTCAAATTTGAAAGTTTAAAGTATCAGTTAACCTCACGAGAAGTGTTAATGATCCTGATTTTGAAATGAAGCTTCCTTATTTCAGTAAGTGTTTTATATTTGTTTTATGTTTTTGTTTCACCTGTGGAAGATTCGCATGGAAAAGAGGAGTTATGCTGAAGTTGAAGCTATTTAAAGTTTCTTATGAAAATGTTTACACTGAATGTGATCTTGATATGATCCGTACCGTGTGAAAGTCCTTCCGTATTGCTTTTGTTGGCTTTTCCACCGAACATTTTCCATTGATCACAGAAAAATTACGCGGCATCAGCGGAAGAATACTTAATCATTGCAAGTATTTTTACGTCTAATTAAAAATGTCTAAGTAACTAACATACGAAAGGACAATTACGTGATTTTACGCGGACATTATAGGAAGCCCTACGTAAAATTTAGTTAAATATATTAAAGTTAATCAAAGAAGATATATAGAGCTTGTGATAGATGAACAGCGGTAAATTCACGCATGCATAAGAAATGTACTAACACGTCCGTATACTATTACTATGTACAGTCTTCTACAAGTTTTAATGTAATAGCATTCGGCGGGTTGATTGTTTGCCTATTATCGTGTATATACAGTTGAACTCATGTAATTCGAACTCCTATAATTCGAAAACTCATTTAAATCGAACAAATGTTTCGGTCCGTTCCGAAATTACTGTTAAAACCTTATAAAGAAACTCCTTTAATTCGAACTCCTATAATTCGAATACTCATGTAATTCGAACAAATTCTTTGGTCCCCTGGTCATAGTTTTATCATGTAATTCGAATTTCCGACATTCGAATATCGTCTACACATTTCGAACGCATGGATCATGAAGCCATGATAATGCTCAAGGCAGCTTGGGATGAAGTCACTGTAAAAGCAATTGTCAATTGCTTCAGGAAGTCTGGAATATCAGAAGAATCTAGGAAAGGGGCAATGGATGATGACGACGATCCATTTAGGACACCATTTAGGGAGGTAGCCGATGACGTTGAAAGTGCTAACGAATCAGAGGACAATGTTGTAGAAGAACTTGTGATGGACTTAGATTGTCTACGCGAAACAAGGCCTGACCTGGCCCGAAGACCTCAATGCTGACACACTCGTCGATTTCGACATAGAGGTATTGACCTATCAATCCCAACCATTGTCTGTTGACGAAATCGTTGACGAATACATGAGACCAGTGGACAATGTTGAAACTGAAGACATTAGCAGCGACGAGGATGATATAGCCGACGATCCAATATCTCCACCAACACAAAATGAAGTTGCCAAGGCAATTGAAATCCTACAGAAGTTGTCCTTGTTCACATCTGATTTGGAACTGGATCCTTTACTCTCAAAAGTCTCGTCAAAAGTTAACCTAGCGAGACTTGAGAGAATGAAACAAACTTCGATAACGGACTTTTTTAATAGCCCTATGTAAACATGTCTGTCATGTCATATGTCACGTTCCTAATAAAACATACTTGAAAGCTATGCAACTTTGTTTTGTACATTTATTTGGCTGCCACAAAGCCTTTATACCATTTAGTATCGTCTAGACACCCCTAAGTCAGTTTTTTTCCAAAATTCTGCCGATTAAGCTTGAACTCCTATAATTCGAAAACTCATGTAATTCGAACAATTTTTTAGACCCCTTGTAGATTCGAATTACATGAGTTCAACTGTAGTCGATGGAATGTAAACACAGGCGAAGAATTCAAACTTTTGATTTGATTTAGGAAGCAAGCCATGTGGAAATGTTCCTTGTGTGCAAGATATCTCCGGCAAAGATTTTCAATTTCTATATGACTTTTTCACAGAATGGCGTGGAATTTACTTTCTTTCCAGACAGGTTTAGAAGAAATTTTCTGTATTTCATTTATCAATATTTTGGATTCTATGCTATATGGTGTAGCTAAAACTATTGAATTATGACCACACTTTCCTCTTATGAAAGCAGTGGGTGTGCCTTGTTAACTTAACAGTCCTCTTATGACTGAAGCATTGTAACATAAAGGTATGACCGGGGCTTCCTAACTTCTTTTTTCACTGAAAAGGCTAGACCCTAGGAAGAAAAAAACACATTTGATTTCGACATTTGTGTACATTTGAGATTTGTATTTTTAAATCAACAAAACAATGTATATTTCGCTAATACACAACAATTCAGCATGTAATATTTTTTTTCTCATTTTTAACCAAAAGGTTATATACCAAAAAAGAACATGAGTAACATGAGTGGTAATCAACAAGAACAACACTGAAATTTCATTTTTGTTTTGAGATGGCAGATGTTACATAATTTTGTTGAAATTTTTTGTTGATTCTCACCCCCTCAAATATAAATCAAGTTACAAATATTATTTTTAACTGCATAGAGAACTGCAGGAGAACACAAAAAATAACTTGTTGCAAATTTAAGGTATCATCCACACATCAGTCATCATTGCCTACTACTACAGTGAAAAAGAGGATAGACAGCTGGGTTGGTAGTGTGATGGTAGACTTTCCTTCAAATATCCACTGATTTTCCAAAAAGCAACAAAGCATAAAAGGCATATGTGACGGTTTGAGGGAAAATCATAACAAGTGATAATTTCTGATAAATTTATCAGTAAATTACTGATTAGAAAACAATGGGTTTCGATGAATCAGTAATTCGTTCGATTTATCAGTAATTTGTTTGATGAATCAGTATTACTGATAAAATAATTGGTAAATGCATGTTGATAAATGTAGCCAAATGTATTGATGTGGTATTAAAAATAAAAGTCGAGAGACATTTTTTATTAAAATAAAGCAGAAGCTTTTCGATTAAAAAATCATCGTCAGTGCATATACATACAAATAATAAAAGATTCTATACAAGTAAAACGTTTTTAAAAAGAAATTTTGAGAAAACGCGGTAATCATCAAGAGAGCAACGAGGTATTGATAATATTCACGATTTCTTTTGTTCACAAAGGAATGCTGTCAACGCTGATTTACACCGAGCACAAAGAATATCATCGGACATGGAAAAAGAAAAAGCAATAATCACAGCAAAATTTACGAAAGCCGAATTCCCTAAGAGATTCATTACGAGCATCATAAGACAGTACGAAGAGAGGAGAGATGACGTTGAAATGATTATTCCACCTAACTTTTTCGAAGAACCAAAGAAATGCATCTACGTAACTTTACCATACTGCCCGAAAAACGAAGAACTTTCAAAAAGTTTTATCGAGAAGTTAAAAGATTTTACAAACCACAAATTCAATTTTTATATCAAATGGAATACAAAGAAAGTTAAATCTCTTTTTAAACTTAAAAGCAAAAATCCCCATCCTTCCTGCAAAATCTACCAGGGTATATGTTCCTGCGGAGAAACCTACATTGGTGAAACAAAAAGGAACGTTGAGGTACGATGGAGTGAACACAATTCCCGCGGCGGAAATTCCGAACCATCAAAACATCTACAGCTCAATGACACACATGAATTCAAATGGACTGTACTAATGACTGCTCCTCAAAATAACTATGACCGAAAAACCTTAGAGGCTTTTCAAATTGCTATTAATAAACCTACTTTAAACAACAAGCTGGAAGCGAAAACTTTACAACTCTTTAGAAACGGCATTACATAGAACTTTGTGAACAAAAGAAATCGTGAATATTATCAATACCTCGTTGCTCTCTTGATGATTACCGCGTTTTCTCAAAATTTCTTTTTAAAAACGTTTTACTTGTATAGAATCTTTTATTATTTGTATGTATATGCACTGACGATGATTTTTTAATCGAAAAGCTTCTGCTTTATTTTAATAAAAAATGTCTCTCGACTTTTATTTTTAATACCACAATTGGTAAATACTGATAAAGAATCAGTAATTTATCAGTATTACTGATTCATCGAACGAATTACTGATAAATCGAATGAATTACTGATTCATGGAACAAATTACTGATAAATCGAACGAATTACTGATTATTTATCACTATTACTGATTATTACTGATAAAGTTCTGATAAATTACTGATTAATTTATCGGTAATATCACTTGTTATGATTTTCCCTCGAACCGTCACATATATAAATATAATATAGGTACCGTAAGATGAAATATAAGACAAAAAGAAAATAGTCTACATTGTTCTCCAACCTATGTACTGCCTGTGTTAACTTAACAGCAACATTTATTTTAAGATGTAGCTGAGGGAGGCTCTTCAGTATTCCGTTGTTGTCTATTTAATAAAAGATAGTGTAACACAGGGAATAGGGTGAAATCTATTAA
Organism: Turritopsis dohrnii; assembly: GCA_027922465.2. Classification (NCBI taxonomy): domain Eukaryota; kingdom Metazoa; phylum Cnidaria; class Hydrozoa; order Anthoathecata; family Oceaniidae; genus Turritopsis; species Turritopsis dohrnii. The sequence goes on from BQMF02000837.1 coordinate 24,311, forward strand.
AGGGATTCCTGCGTCCAAAATGATATTTACAAATATGATAGTGCTCAAAAAGTTGTTTAACAAGTCTCTTTTCAGTATTTCATAATTATTTATAGTTTCTGAGATATTTCGTTTTTAAAATCTTATATTTAATTTATGCAATGCATATTTATGATGTAATAAGATAATAACTAACACTTTTCATTGCAATAACTTTAGATATGATTAATATTACATCTTTGTAAGTTACTATGAAGTAGAGGCTTCCACTCTGAGTTGATTTATAGAAGAATGAAGTCACAATATTTACTAATTCAGAAGTTATACACACTAACAAAATACTATCTTATTACATCATAATCATGCGTTACATAATTTGAACATATTTAACCCATTAGGTACCCGTGTTGCCTGAGGGCAACAAAACTTTGTAGGTGCATTACAGATAGTTTTCAGTACATTGGGCTCAAGTAACTACATCTATGTAATGGTCATATTGTGTTCTGTCAAAATTTACTGTGTATTTGACGATATTGAAATCTTCCTAGCAACAAGAACTACCAGTTGCTAGGGAAATTTGAAATTTTCTTCGTGTTGCCAGTTTGCAACAGAAATTGTTTTAACGATGAAAATGCTGATCTTGAATTGGAGATTCTATATCTTGGTTCAATTCCCCAATATATACTTAAAGTGCATCTTTATAAAAATTTCCGTACAAAATGGGTTACGTCAAAGGCTACAGTCATAATTGAAAGTTGAAGTTGCATTTGGGCAACGCGAGGAGTGTTGCTCAAAAGCAACAATTAATAAAACTTTCCAAACTTGTCGTATTAGCATAATTTAGAAGCCACAAATTGCATAACTTGCTGCTTTCCCAGCGGGCACAAGACGTCTTTGAGACGTCTTATTTTAATCGTAAAATGGTCGTTTGCTTTCCAGATCGTTTTGGGACGTCGTAGGGACGTCTGAAACGGGAAGTCGCAATTGGGATCCTTTTACGACGTTTTTGGGACGTCTTTATACGGATTGAATAACGACCTTCAAAACAATTATAAACTTAAGATCCTTTTGGGACGTCGTAGGGACGTCTGAAACGGGACGTCGCAATTGGGATCCTTTTACGACGTTTTTGGGACGTCTTTATACGGATTGAATAACGACCTTCGAAACAATTATAAACTTAAGATCATTTTGGGACGTCGTAGGGACGTCTGAAACGGGACGTCGCAATTGGGATCCTTTTACGACGTTTTTGGGACGTCTCTGTGCAGATTCAATAACGATGTTCGAAACAATTATAAACTTTCAAAAGCAATCAGTCTGTATAGAATGATTTATTGTAAATGTTTTTAAACGTCTTGACAACAAGCAGCGGTGGCATAACGGTTACGAGTTCGGCTGGCACACCAGAGGTTCCAGGTTCGGGTCCGCCTGTGGCCTATTACAGTTTTTAAAAGAGTAAATTTCATAATCCTGCGACGTCGTTACGATGTCGTTGGGATGTCATCGAGACGTCTCAATGAAGATGTAATTGGGACGTCTTTTGAGATTCCCACTTCGCGACCATTTTGCGACGTCTTAGGGACGTCTTGAAAAGACGTCTTTACGACGTCTTTACGACGTCTTTGTGCCCGCTGGGTTTAATCATCCTATATAACAGCCTCATGTTTTAGGATGCATTTAATGGTTTTTTTCTGAATGTTGCCCTGTGGCAACGCCAGGAAATAGGTTTATGTTGGTCAGAAGAAGTCAGAATGTGATTTATTTTTTTATTATTTAGATGCAAAATTAATAAATTACTATTGTATATAAACAAAAAATGGCTGATGCAGCTAAACTGCGTGTAAAGGTTGGTGCACATGTGTCAGTCTCGGGATATTATTTCATTGAAGATGCATCAGATTCTGATTATACTGCATCATCGAAGACTGACAATTCCCTTACATCACATGTATGGGAAAAAATTAAGGAGAATGAAAAACAAATTCAATTGAGAGAAAAAGTCCATTCCTTTGTTCCACCAACGAATGGATTAATTGATGACATGGACTGTAATGACCACAATTGGTCACATGTTAGGTTGTTTGAACTTTTTTTTGATGATGAGCTTTTGGATCAAATAGTTCAGATGACAAATGCATATGCCATAGAACAGGCTGTCGTTGGTTGGAGTAGTATTGATAACAGTACACTACGTGCATTTATCGGAATCTTGATTCTTAGTGGCTATAATCAGTTTCCATCATATAAAATGTATTGGGAGGAAGCCTCCGATGTACAACAGCCATTAGTTCGTGATGCTATGCCACGAAACCGATTTCAACAAGTGCTTAGGTATATACACTTTAGTGATAATGCTAATCTGAATCAAAATGATAAATGTTCCAAAACGCGCCCTTTGTTGGATATGTGTAAAGAACGATTCAGAAAATTTGCAATGAAAACAAAGTCGGTAAATGTGGATGAGTCCATGATACCCTACTTTGGAAGGTTTGGCCAACGATTAAAACAACGTATGCCTTTAAAACCGATTCGATCAGGCTATAAAGTATGGCACTTAAATCTAAAAGGTGGCTACCTTTATGACTTTGAAATTTATCAGGGTAAAGGCTCCACTAATGACTATGCTAAAGACTTTGGTTTGGGACCAAGTGTAGTCTTGAACCTCCTGGAGTCATTAGGCACAGGTAACTATTCTGTGTTTATTGACAATTACTTTAACTCTATTCCTCTTATGAAGCACCTCAGCATAAAGGGCATTGGTTGCACAGGAACACTGAGGGCTAATATGTTACAAGATTGCCCACTTTCCAAGAAAGCTGACATAAAAAACAACCAAAGGGATATTATGAAGGTTTTGTAGAGAGGAAATGTGGTGTTGAGATAGTAGCTTGGAGTGATAACGGTCCAGTTACTGTTGGCTCAAACTTTGAGAGTGCAGAACCAGTGGGAACAGCAAAGAGGTGGTCAAAACAGTCTTCACAGTATGTCAATGTGCCTAGACCTAAATTGTTAGAGGCTTATAATGAATGTATGGGTGGAATCGATCAAATGGATCAATCATTAGCTGCTTACCGCCTGTCTGTCATCAAGTACTTTCCAATTTGACCAATTGTTCTTATTTAGGCAGTTCAGATATAATTTTTCCAAAATAATTTCCTTTCAGCACAAAGATTTATTTATTAATTTTAAAAAAAATATATTCATATCTAGGATAATGCTTCTTAATATTCATAGAAAATATCATGTTCCAATTGTTCGATTGATTTATATCACCCTGTGTTGCTCCAGGGCAACATTAAGTGGTTAAATAAGTGGCAGCTAGCTTATCCCTTCAATTATTTTATCCTCTAAATGATCTAAAACTTGAAAAGGACTGAACAAATGATTTAATTGTAGAAAAAAGTGTCAGTTTCTGCTTGACACCCCGCGTTGCCCGCAGGCAACACTATAAAGATCACGAATTGAATTTTGAGTAATTGTTACTGAGTTGCATATAATAAAATGCACTATGCACAGTAATATTCAAATATCATAAGGAGAAGATACATGTGTTTACCAAAAGTTGCCTTTAGGCAACAGTCCCTGTGTTGCCTCAGGGCCACTTGAAAATTTAGGCACTTACACTGTGCGTAGAAAAATGGGACCAGCGAATAAACTGGTTTCAGGATAAAACTAGATGAATACTCAAATGACTAATAAAAACACATAAATCCCTTTTCATGGTACCTAATGGGTAAATTGAAATATCTGCCCAAGGAAACAAAATTTCCAAAAACTGTAAAAAGAGTTCTTAAACAACTTTGTGAGTTCTATCATCATCCCCTGAAATATCGTTTTGGACGCAGGAATATTTTCATAAAGGAGCAGGTTGATTGGCATAGATTGCTTTGATTTTTTGCGACTATTCATAAACATGTTTCCCCTAATTTAAAAAAAAAAAATCAAGACACAGGACCTAGACGAGAAGAGCACTCTCTCCCTCTTCTCTTCTCTATACCGTAAAGCGGGGTGACTTCGATCAATTTTGCCACTATTTTAAAAGTAACTTCCGAAATACTAAACCATTACTTCTGAAACTTTGGAATCATTACATTACATATTTCTTCTATTTCATTGCAAAATTTCACATTAACTTAACTTGTAATTTCAGAGAAATAACCTGATCTTTCCGAGAAAACGACAATATCGATTATGGGGTGACTTCGATCAGCTTATGAGAAGCGCCAAATTACTTATATTTATATTTGACAATGTTTTTAAAGCGCCATTATTACAATATTAACAGACCACCATTTCTCATCCGCGGTAAATGTTCGACCGTAAAAGATCAGCGAATATTAGTAAAACAAAAGATATTTAAGACTTTCACACATGTGTGACCCTCGTTAATACGAAACGAAACAAGAGCCAGATGGCGCAAAACGGTAGCAGCAAAAGTACTTGCCACAAGAATACTTTTAAATTTGAAATTTTACTTAAAGTTCTTAAACATTCTGTAAACGTTATTTCTTGAGATATCTTACTGGTGGAAAACAGGCATAAACGATATTATATTGTTTAAAATTACTAACTCGTGTAAATAGGGTCTAATCGCAACACACCAGCAATTTAATTTATTAGAAGACAAAAGAATTATACATGCATGAGCTGTTTATAACGTACGTTTTTTTTGTAAGAGCTTATGTAGAAAAAAAAACGCGTTTTTTCGAAAAAAAAATTGTATGTTTTGAATTATAATTTTTTGAAACCGAAAATGAATTCAAACAGATAACTGCCTTTTTTTTAACTCGATTTTTGAAAACCTTGATGTTCAAAGACAGAACAGATAGCTAACAAACGCAGAAAGTAATAAGAAAGTCTGATCTAAGCTTTACTGACACGAAAAACATATCTATTTTCAAGTGCCAAAGTTCATTGATTCAGTACCATAAAAGTAACTAAAAGTCCCAGTTTTATGTAGACCTATCCTTCAGCAATTAAGTGATAAAATATCAAAGAAAACGTATTTTAAATGTATGTGATTGAAAACCTTCGAAAATTCAAAAGGCTGCGTTCGTTCATTAGAATGTATATTGAGTTTTTAGTGGGGACTCGCATACTCTAAATCGTAGGCTAAAAACTGCCGTTTCGGCCGGAGTAGTAGTAGTAGTAGGAGTCCAAGGGTGTTTTAATACGGTATTCGCTTACGCTGCTGCCGTAATTAACATTGAAATTTCATTGTATCTCAAACAATATTTTTGAGATCTATCATCATGGGGAAAGAGCACGCTTATTAAAATTTCTTCGGTAAGTCATTAAATCTCCCATGAGATAGCTACGACGACTTTTCACGAAGTTCTTGCGAACATGTAACTTATAGCGATATAAAACATTCGTTTTTTTCGTGTTTTTATAAAAGCGATATTATCGATAAAGGAATAAGGAAAAGAAAAACAGAATATAGCGGTGAAGAACAGAATTTCTTTCAGACATATTATAATTTTCTTTACCATCAGCCTCTATACTTCACATATCTACCAAAAATGTCCAGGCTAAACTCTTGAATACGACGTAGAGCGATGACATGTGTGAGCGGTGAAAATTTTGATGTTTTTCGTCGTTAATTTCGGAAGAAATTGATTGTTTCGCTTGAAGACGATTCTGATGATATTTTACAATAAGAATCTAAATGAAAATCTTAAAAAATGTGAAAAACGCACTTTAATTTCAGAGTTTAAACAGTTTATTTTTACTGATCGAAGTCACCCCGCTGATCGAAGTCACCCCGCTTTACGGTACTTTTTTTCATTTTTTAATAAGAACTTATGAAAGCGTTACAGCAGGATACATATATAAAACAATCTATGTCACCCTGCAACATATCCATATTTAAACACGGACAGTAAATTGTATAAAGAATGATTTTAGTCATATTATTTCTAGCCTCTCTACTGTGAGTTTGTCCTTCCAACAACTCAATGTTGTCCATAATAAATTTTAAACATGACAATGTGTTAGGGAAGCTCATCGAGTTTTTAAAAAACAGAAAGCGCTCTGTTAAAGCCAAAGCCTCGTCACCTTCACCCACATGTATTCTATATTTTTTTGCTGAGACCTTTTTCTTCTTTCTTACGGGAGAAGCGGTCCCGTCCTCGTCCGCCATTTTGTTTATTTTGATTTTTTCTATCTTTCTCCCAGCCGTCTCTGGTTTAACTAATGACGAAGGATTCCTTGTTGTAGATACTAATATGATTTTAGTGAGTGAAATCACGGTAAAATTTGCAAGTCAGCAGTTTTTAAAAATGAGGATCCTAGCTTCTTTTAGCTTCGTTGATTTTTAAACTAGCCGCCCAGACAGCGTCGCTCGCCACCCATGTTCAGTATGCGTCCAGTTCACGAAAAATTAAATTAAGGAATTGGCTCGAAAAACTGATAAAAAATGTATGGGATGGTTTTAACTCGGGTAAAAATTTTGTACGGGTTTTAATTTCGGAAATGTTGACTATAAGGGTGAGCAAAAAATATCATAGAATGTTCAGCAGAAACATAAATTCTCATGAGAAAGTGTTGACAATACTACAAAGATCGCAAAAACAAATAAATAAATAAACCAAATAAAGGTTATCTTTAATCACTTTTGCAAAAGTGCATATCGACTTCGTTAACCGTCTTCCAATGCGTTTTTTGGTTTAGTCCATTTATTCTTGGAAATAATAATTCTCGGTGAATAGCGAGTGCATTGCATCTACGTACGCATGCAGTTCCCAGTAAACACAAGACGTTTTTAAGACGTCTCAAACTGGTACGGACGTATCTGAGACGAGTGAAGACGTCTTTAGCTGGTCTTTTATAAAACGTCTTTCTTGAGACGTCTCTAAGACGTCTGCGACTCGTCTTTATTAAGACGTCTTTGAAAATACGTGTTACAGACGTCTTTGCCGAGACGTAGATAAGACGTCTTTTAAAACACGTTTCTAAGACGTCCTCAACTTGTCTTTATTTAGACGTCTTTGTTAATACGTACGACAGACGTCTTTGCCGAGACGTAGATAAGACGTCTTTTAAAACACGTTTCTAAGACGTCCTCAACTTGTCTTTATTAAGACGTATTTCATAATACGTCTCAAAGACGTCCTTGCCGAGACAAAATAAAGCCTTTCTTAAGTCTATGTAAAACGCTTCTTTAAAGTCATAACTGGTCCTTGACGACATAATGGCGATTGCTGATATTAGATTACACGGTCCTTTTATATGCATTGGTGAAATGGTTCAATTCGGGCCTACGTGTTGTACCTTTTTCGTTAATTAATGTTCATGATAATTTAATGGGAACACACCCGGGTATCTGATTTCAATTTTAGTTCCATTTCTCATTCTGCTTTCAATGCTTTCAGCAAATTATTATCAAAAAGCAAAGACAACTTTTTTTGGGAAAACATAGTCGATATTTATTTAACACCTGTTTTGAGTCGATGATTTCGAAAACTCATTGAATTATTTTGTATAGACAAGTTGAACAATGAAGTACAAAAACAAAGCGCGCGAGTGCTCTAAAAAATTCAATGCTCCGAATCATATAAAGCCCGTTTTCCAATAGAAAAAACTGATAAGCGTATCGTATTAAAATCTGACATCTGATTGGCCAGATTGATTGATCTTGATACGCTACGGTACGACACGTGAAAAGTTAAAATAAAGTCAACTTTTTTAACGCAATACGCATATCAAAAATTATTTAAACAAAAGGATAATTATAAATAAATATCTCAAGAACCAATCAACAAACACAATATGATACGCTACGACACGCTAGGACACTTTTTCTATTGGAAAATCGGCTTAAGTAATCACCTGCGTTCCACACAAGTTCTTTCTTAACGCATTATTCTACTTGTGATTTCTGTATGAAAGTATCGAACACACGTCTTGTTATCAAGTAATTTCTACAAAACAAACGTTTTTTTCAAAACTGCAAAGGGGAAGATGAAAAGCGTGTATTTAAAAGTTTGTATTGGAAATTTCATGTAGATATTTTATAAAGAGTTGTATTGCATTTTTTAAAGGAAAACTTTATATGTTTTGTAAGACTTTGTATTGGAGAAAATATTTATGGAAAAAGGAATACTTTCGTTGTTTATGTTTTAACAAGCAAAAACCTTTAAAATCACATGCGTTTTAAGATTACAGCCAGGAGAAGATTTAAAGACGTCCCTTAAGTTTCGAAATAGACGTGTTAAAAACGACTTTAAGATGTCGAAACAGAGGTCTCAAAGACGTCTTTAAGACAACTCTAAGACGTGTTAAAGACGACTTTAAGACGTCGAAATAGAGGTTTCAAAGACGTCTTTAAGACAACTCTAAGACGTCGAAATAGAGGTCTCAAAGACGTCTTTAAGACGTCGAAATAGACGTCTCAAAGACGACCTAAAAACGTCTTAAAGACGTCTTAAAGACGTTCTGTAACTCGTCTCAAAGCGTTACATATTTCAACCAGTCCAAGACGTTTCAAAGACGTCTCTTGGGTATGTTAAAAGACGATTTAAATACGTCTTAAAGACGACTTTAAGACGTCGAAATAGAGGTCTCAAAGACGTCTTTAAGACGTCGAAATAGACGTCTCAAAAACGACCTAAAAACGTTTTAAAGACGTCTTTTCAGCTCGTCTTAAAGACGTCTTAAAGACGTTCTGTGACTCGTCTCAAAGCGTTAACACATTTTAACCAGTCTAAGACGTTTCAAAGACGTCTCTTGGGTATGTTAAAAGACGTCTTAAAGACGTCTTAGAGACGTTTTTGTGTTTACTGGGTTGGAATTATCGGATCTTCCGAAAAGTGAATTTTTAAAAATTGATGACATATCATTCGTAAGAGAAACCAATGAATCTAAAAAAATAAATAAATAAAGTTAAGGTTGAATTTAAAATCCGAAATGTGCAGCCGACAATATATCTTCGAACTAAACTTTCATTCACAATTACCTTGACAATGCTATCTAGACTATAGTAGATACGGTTATCCATTGGATACTGTCAAGAAAGGTTTTTCCCATGAACTGCCAACACCAAGTTGACCTCAATACTATACTATAAATCTAAAAAATCTGAATAAATATAAGTTAAAGATAATGAATTAAGTTGATCAATTTTGTTAGTTAGGAAAGAAGATGTGATTTATTTGTTTACAGTTCGCTTTGTTATTAATAAACAGCTGCTCGTTCCCAGCCAATTTCTCAATTGTTCTATTTCTGCTGACATCAGCATATTCCATTCATTATCTTTAACACAGAGACAATAACCTCTTTATCCTCAATAAACTAAATGAACTAACTTTAAGGAATAGTAATCTCTCAAACTGACAAAGAAGTTTTTCTCTTAAACCATAACCTGTTACCGTAATGCATCGATTAAACGCCCCCTTCTTTTAAACGCCCCCCTCGAATAGACGCCCTCCCCTTTTCAGGAGATTTTTAAATAAACGCCCCCCTCTATTAGACGCCCCCCTCGAATAGACGCCCCCCTCTAGAGAGGGGCGTTTATTAGAGACACACTAATTAAGGCATGTAGAACTACTACATTGCATTGTTTCAGCCTCAATGTTTTCATTTTGTATAAAAATATGGAAATTTGTGATAGACGCCTTTCTTTTTAAATTTTAAACTAACAGTTGGAAACTTTGTCTTTAATGACGAAGATCTTGAAGTTTAATTTTGTATATTTTTTATCGATGTTTATATTTAGTTTATATTCACGAAAAAGAAGAGTTTCACAAAAATTCAATAGACGCCCCCCTCTTTTAAACGCCCCTCTCGAATAGACGCCCCCCTAAAAATTCAAAAAAATTAATAAACGCCCCGGGCGTCTAATCGAAGCATTACGGTATGTCATTTCACAAAACATCCCAGCCGACACATTTGTTAAAAAATCTCTGCGAAGGAGTGCATTTCTATATAAATATACACACAATTTCAATCAAAATTCTCTCCGCCACAGTGACTTTTTGATGATTTTGCTGACTGGGATAGTGAAATAAAGATCAAAGGAAGTATGTAACAACTTTTATTCCAACTCTACCTTAACTCTCATTTAGATAACAACAGACTTCTTATAGAATAAGATTCGCAAGTGATTTGTAACGACTAAATAAAGATTAATCCGTATATAACAACATATTTTCTAACTAAATAAACTACAATAACAAACTAAATAAACTATAAATAAACTAAAATAAACTATGGTATGGAATTACCATACACTCGACCGCAAATGACTGATTAAACACCCTATTATTCCCTAAACCACAAATTAGAAAAACTATTCGGAAGCTCAAATAAGTGGGCGCTAATCAGCCATTCACGGTCTAAATTTTATTTGTTGGTTCAGTTCACTTGATTATTTTTCATTCCGAGAATTTGATTATAGACATTTTAAAACTAATTTTAATGAAAACTGAACCTGAGTGTATGGTAACTCCATACCGTATAAGGGATCAGCCCTCACTCAAAAACAGTGAGGACTGACCCCTTATACTTCATCTCATAATGTATTTTTGTTTTTTTTTTTAATATTTTTTTTTTGTGGGGGGACGTAACCCTCCCGGTCACGCCCCCCATTTTTTCTCCATATTTGGAAAGCCCTCCTGGACTTGGAGCCAGGATGGGCCTTCCTATAATTGAGGAAGTCTTGTCGTGTTACTAAAATAAAATGATAGAAAGTTAAGGATCAGTTAAGATAATAAAAAACTAAATAGTATGGCTTATACGAAAAACTTCACAACTCACAACGTGTGGTCTCTTGCGATTCTAAACAGGAAGATAAAATTAAAAAAATCAAATATCATCAAGTCCATGTAAAGAGCCAACATGTATTAGTGAAAAGAAACGCTTACTCTGGCTACTTCCTTGGACTAAGTGCCCTATAACATAAAAGACCAACAGTGTAAATACTACATCTATTGAAGTGCATTCTACATGTTAAGAAGGAAAATATCAAACCACCACTATTCGCGCCATTCTCCTTATCTATGAATGAAATTGAATGAAATTACATTATATTGACAGTGATATCCATAAAACAGCAAAAAGAAAATAAGAACTTACCTTCTCTTAATAAATCTTCTTCTTCTGAAAGGAAAGGAAAAGTATTAATAACCTATTTAAATTGATGGTATTTTGGTATTTTAAAAGATTAAGTTCTTTTACCTTTCTTGGATATATCACTAACTAAAATATAAAAGAAAGTAGTTCTAAATAGACAATCCTGTCATTTTCTCCTATATTTAAAGGTTCATTTGAAAACTTACCACCATCCTCCACTTCATCAACATCAACTAAAACATACAGCATACCCATGAAGATTTAAGCTGCATTAATCTCAAATATAATTAAAAGCATTAAATAAATACTTACTATTTTCCACAAGGTTTTTAGAAACTAAAATAAAACAGTGACAAAATCATTTTTTATTCTAACTTCAAAATAAAAAAAGCAGAAAAATTATTACCACTTTGTGCTGACTCAGCCATAATTTATTATTATTATTATTAATTCACTAAAAGAAAAATAATACTAAGAATTACACTTTTCAAAGACAACAGGATGAATGCCCTGACTTTTGGTTCATGGTTTGTGCATGCAAGGACTATCTCATAGTAGACTCCAAAAAACCAAAGTAAGATGGTATCTGTTTCCGATGAATTGATAAAACGCATGCACAATCCATGTTAACAGAGTACACGACGTGAACGTAAGTCAATGGGACTTGTACTCCACCTAAAAAAACAAATGTACAGAAATAAAATGTTTTTTAGGTAAAATAGTTCAGTAACAATAAAAGCATATCATCTATTTTCAGCACTACCACAAAGTAATTGTCAGTGATTTAACAAAATAGCACCACTCAATCCACCACTACAGTTGAGCAACACAATGTCACATAGTTGGTATACCAACTTAGCCGAAAAGCCGCTTTTAGACAACTGCAATGATAGTCACTCTCCAAATGAGTGAGGATATCAAAATGCTCACCGGAAAAGCAGTGTTTTCATTTCCGGTATTTTTGTAACGCACTCAACAATACAATACTTTGGTGGATATGAAAAGATGAAAGAAAAGATATGCAGAATTAAGTTACTGTAATACTTGTGGAAAGACAACATTTTGAGTATACATCTTTCCATTGACATAACCTTGTTTCCCAGTAGCAGCAACTTTGATCTTCACATTATCAAATGCCTTTGCCCTGGAACATGCGACATATAGCTGACCGTGAGAAAAACACGGACTCTGCAAAAACAAACCAATTTTATTAAATGTTTGACCTTGACTCTTGTTAATAGTGAAAGAGTAGGCCAAACGGATAGGCAATTGTCTGCGTTTCAATATAAAAGGCATACCTGTATCTGAAGGTGACAGTTCAACCCTAGGTATGAAAATGATTTCTCCAACTGCCGACCCTGTCAAAACTTCAGCTTTAATAAAATTGCCTGACAGTTCACGGATAATCAAGCGTGAGCCATTACAGAGACCCTTCCTGATATTAAGGTTCCTCAAGAGCATAATAATACCCCCAACTTTAAGCTTCAAACAATGACGGCGTGATGCTATTTAAAAAATCAAGCGGATAATTTTGCCGCTCGTCTTCATCGTCACATACCACCTCATCAGCACTGTAATAACAAACTGCATTTCCTGGCAATCTGTCCAACACCTCATTGTTAATGATTAACGATTGCTCGTTTGTTGGTGTCAAAATCGCTGTGGCGGCATATTCGTGAGGTTCCAATCCGTCCTACATCACCGTATAATAGAAGTGTTTTGGGGAACAACGCAACAATCAGGGATTTCGACTGAGCCTTTAGCAGGTTCATTTTGTTTTGTTGGCAGTTCACCATTACCAAGTTGTAATAGCCACGCACAGAATTCTTGTTCTTCCGGCCTGGCTCTCATGTTCTCGGTAAGTGAGTACTTTACCACTGATGCCCACAAAGCAGAACTTGTCAAGCAAACTTCAATAACATCAGTTGGTTTTGCCTTCTTCACAACTGGCAAACACTGACGAAAATCGCCACCCCACAAAAGTACCTTTCCACCGAAAAGTGCATCACTACCACAGATATCACGTAGTAATCTGTCGATAGCATGAAAAATGTGCGTAGACACCATTGTAGCTTCATCAATCAGAAACAGGTCAATACTCCGAAGGTATTCTGCATGTTTAGATGTCGGGGTTATCTTACATACGCTGTTTTCTAAAACAGGAACAGGCAAGCGAAATAATGAATGCAATGTGCATCCACCAGAGAGTAAGGTGGCTGCAATACCTGTATATGCAGCAGTTGCAACTTTCCAACCTCTGGCTCTACATGCTGTAATAACATAGTTATATGTAAAAGTTTTACCTGTGCCAGCTGGTCCATCCAGATAAAACAATGTTTCAAGTTGTGCTAAACCATTACGCACATTTGAAACAGCAGACAAAATTGCATCAGCCACAGCTACCTGCTGTTCATTAAGCTGAGGCCTTACCTGTTGTGCCCTGTCAATGTAAACATTTACATCCACTTCTTCCTCGGGGATCTGTTGAACCAACTCTGGAAGATCAAATTGAGTTAAGGACATACCAAATTGTTTGAGGACATTATCAATATAATCCAAAACCCTTTGTTCTGCTTGAGCAAGAGCTAATGTTCGAGTATAGTCCTCACACAGATGCTCCTTGAATGTATTCCACAACTCAAGGGGATTGGAGGGTTCGCAGTGTGTCAAAATCGTGACAAACAGCTGTCTCATCTGTTGGGGCATTTGAAACGTTGACGCCTCTTCCAATGTGTTATGCCACTCTTCATCATCTTGTAGAAGACCTCTGGCAATACACGCTTCTCGGAATGTGTCGTAAACCACTCCATTGAAAGTACGCAGATATTCGAATGATGTGGCACCTGGAACATGCAGCAACAAAACCCGAAGGAAAAAACGTTCTCCTTCTGATGGACGGGCATTGTATAACCGAGCGACAATCGGTTTGAATGTCTTTTTTCGTTTTTGCCATTTTTTCTGTTTGTCATGAAAGACATAATGATATGGAATATCTGAATAAAGAAACTGTCGAGCATCAGGATCTTCCACATTCAGCTTAAACCATGCTGTTAGGTGACTATCTTTCAATGCCCCTTCAGCAGCTGCCTCTTCCTCACCAGCTCTAAAATAAACCTGATGACAATTAGGTAAATGAACAGCTAATCGTTTGATAGTGTGGGATTTATCATTCATGGAGAACTCGAAAATTCTCCACAATGCTTCCGGTGCACTGACATATCGAGCATCTAGAAATGTTTTAATTTCGTCATGCTCCAGACATTCATTAATCTCAACATTAGCGCGATCATGTCCTTTGTAAACGTATTTAAAGAGATATTTCACACTTTTTATCGTGGTACATGCTTCCAAATTTATGTGAGCATTGTATTTTTTTGACAACCACGGGCAGTATGATACAACCCATTGATTATCCAAGTCCACGTTTTTGACCCTCACTGTACGACCATCATTGCGTCTGCGATACATTGGATACCCATTTGCATTCATTTGGGTTGCATCACAGAATGGCTTTGGGAAATTCTTGGTACAGTTACCATCATCTCCCATGCAGACTGAATTAGGATTTGCATTCCCACAGGGACCATGAATCATACATGATCTGATGATGTTATGTAGCTCTGGTTCAAGTTCAGGATCTGGTATTTCAGCAGAAATTAAGCTGTCAATATCATCAGCATTCTGCAGTTTGTCCTCTTGAGCTAAATGGATAAGAATATGTGCATGAGGTAAAGAACGTTTCTGAAACTCAATAACATACAGGTGCGAAATGGATTTCCCCAAAACACCATTTTTAGTAATATCCTCTAAGAGTGATTTCAATTTCAAATTAAAAACACGTGCAACCAAGTCAGGTCGATAATGTGCTGGCTCATTATCCAAATTTTCTGTAATTTCTCGCCATTTGGGATTGCACGTGAAAGTGCAAAACAAATCTGGTTTTCCCATTTTAGTGACCATAGCCATAGCACCTTGATAATTTTGTAGCATGGCTCTTGGACCACCCTGAAATGAAGAAGGTAGAATTACTGGTCTGCCTGCATGAAGGCCACGATTTTCCGCAACATTGGCAAGATGATCAATAAGGCCTTGATATTGTTCAACCCGAAGAGCTGCCTCGTTCATCCGTATGAAATGCAAACGATTAGCTTCAACTTTACAATAGCTATCCACGGCATATTGTTGAAGTAATCTTTTACCTTTTAAGATGGGGCTAAACGCATCTCTAAAGGCAAACCTAAATGTGTAATATTGCAGCATGGTCGTGCGACGTTGCTGACCTACTGCATATTCTGCTACATGAGGAATGTCGGAACTCCAACCCAACTCTCCTCTTGGAAAAAATACAGGATACACCATTGGATCGATATTAGGTGATTGCGCAGGCAAATCCTGCAATGGTCTATCTCGAGGGTAAACAACAATGTCTCGAGCTAATGGTGGTGCACCATCTTCACCAACAAAAACAGCTGCTACTTCATCATGATGAGGTAGATTATATCGGCGGCGGTCACCCCCACTTCTCAAGTGCATTCTTACCTGAAAATCAATAGCAAATTATCAAAAGCAGTTGAAAAAGATCATTGAAGTATAACAATCTATTTGCACTTACCTCAGATGGGTGACGATTCTGTTCATTTGCGAGTTGCAATTCCTCCGCCTCTACCTCACCCATGTGTTTATATGCAGCTGCATATGGACTCTCCCTTAAAATGATATCTTGCAAAGCTTGCATGACTTCAGGGGAGCAACCTTAATTTTCTGGTCTTGCCATTCGCTCGTTGAAAGCATCCATACCATCATAAATATATAGTTGACCATATGATGGAGGAACACCCGGTGGTGGGTGTAAATTACCTGTTCGGTGACATACCTGGCCATTGATACAAAAAACTGGTGGACCACGACCTGGCGGCACAGCCAATTTTGCACCCATGGAAGCAAAAGCTACCGAACTGTTGAACTTTCGAATATTTTCTTGAAAGTTCTTTGCTTGATTGTTATCACCTACTAAAAGAGCTTTAAGGTCATTAGGATAATAAATGTTATCTAAATGAACTTTACCATTGTGACAACACTTAAAATTAGTTTCGTCTGCAAACATCCTGGCACCACAATACTGACAGACCTTGTCCATGGCACCAAGATAATGTAACTCAGGCATTTGGCCTTTTCGAGCAGCACGATGCAAGGGTGGAACAGCATTTCGTTGAACTTTCCGCCTAGCCCTCATGCGACGAACATTTGCATTTCGCCGAGCTAATCTCCGCTCATCACCTTCTACTTGACGATGCTGAGCTTGTTTTTCCACACCATTGATTCTCAGACGTTCATTATCTGCCTGAATATCTGGTGGCTGGATATTAATGTTTTGCTGAAGCTGTTGGCGCCTTGCCTCAGCCACATCCTCATGTGCATGTCGACGCTGAATAACAGAGCGCATTTGCTGCTGATTAGGTGGCTGGAGGACAAACTGGCCATTTCTAAAAACTGCTTGGAAGCCAGGAATAATATTAGTGCCTCTTATATTAAACATCACAGTTCAGAAACACTAATAACAAAAAAAGAAAGAAATAGCTACCAACTGTGAATAAACAGCACAAATCTAGGCATAAGCAGAATCAAACTGACTAATACAAAATAAAAACAGAGAAATAGTCGAAACTGTGATAATAATCTTCAACAAACCTTTCTATCTAAAAACTAACGCCTTTTCAACTAACGTACAAAAAACGAACCTGGAATGCAAATAGAAAAAGTGTTAGAAGACAGAAAGAGTAATAGGTTGTAAACATAAACAAAAGATAAACAGCTCTTGGGAAAGGATTACCATTTTTAAATTACTATGAAACAAAGATCTCAGTGATCTCACCTCGTTGACGTATATTTTGTACGTATAAACAAATCAACAAACGATCAACAGGGCAGCAACCACAACAAACAGAATGATCTAATTAAATAAAAAACCATCATATATTAGCCAGTAAGTAGCCTATTTTAAAATTTAAAACAAACGGTTTACCTGATCTATCGCTTTTGATAATACAAACAATGAATATTTCGCAATTTCGTATGTTTTGCAAGCGTCCTTAACTGGAAAATTAAAAATTAATTTGTTTACGTTCTGAACGAATTGGTTGCTATAGTTTGTCCGATTCTGGAAACCAATTTTGATTGGTCAAAAAGCATTCACGTCAATCAAAACAATCAAAACAATCAAAATAAATGCGCATTGTATAGGTTTCCCGAAAGAAACGTCACACTTAGATGACGTATCATGTACACATGTATACTGATTACGTAACTTTAAGAAGTGTCTCTCGGCTTCTACCAGGTATTATGCGCATTGTGTTGGTCTCCCGAAAGAAACGTCACACTAAACATTAAAAAAAGTGTCTGTCGCCTCTGCGTGGTTTTACGACGAAAAGGGAAAAAATAAGAAGGATTTGACCGTGAGAAAAAAACAAATATATCACTCTCTAAAATAAAAGTGTGACACACAATCGCGGATTATTATAATAAGACTAGTATCCCGTGTAAAAATTTTTACGGGTTTTAATTCTGAAAGTGACATCTCAAACCTGGTGTCCAAAAATTAAATCACAGAGCATGATGAACAGAAAGGGTTTCAGTGCTGTAAGTACTTTAAACTTTAGAAATAGGAGCGCAGAACAGTCGTTTTACTTGGAAGATCTTAAACCCATCAAAAATAAAAATACGCGCTGCGTGTGCATCGGCTTTTTTCACTTTGTAAAATAAATTGTATCGATTGAAGATGCAATGCAATGGTTGCCCGTGATGAAAAATCTAACGTCAATACGGAAAAAAACACTTCTCACCCTGTTAATTAAAAAACTCTAGGTATTCCAGCTAAAGCATTTTTAGTTCACTATCAACACTGGAGTTATGAACAGAAAAACTTTTTAATCGGAACATCTGACACACATCAAAATATTCATAATACATCTTTCATGATAGTAGTAAAAATAAATTGTGCGTACAGGAAAACAACAAAAATGCTGGATAAATAAACTGTGTTCTAACTAAATAGATCTATAATATTTTAACTTTGGTTTAACTTCAAACAAAGAGAATATACCTATCCATACTAATTCACATCATCATGTTAGTAAACAACAACATCTTCTGCAGCCATTTTCAAACACTTATAAACTCTTTACTTTCCATATTTCATATCTGTAAACAAAATAATAATACTTTGAACTACTACTAATTTAAACTACTACTTTCCAGCACACTTTCCTACTGTAAACATATACTTAAAACACTTTCTTCTGCTATTTCTTTTCCACTGAAATTAAGCTACCATATTTATACACTGAAAAACATAAAACTGCTTTTATGCTTATGTGAGGTAACTTTCTCTATTTTGCAGAAGATTTTCTACTATAAACATACACTAAATACCTCTGTAAACTTTCTTTTCTTTCCAGTAAGTGTAGTAAACCTTCCACCTTCCACCTTCGTCTGCTTCGTGAAACTGTCTGTAGACTAACGGATTTACTAACGGATTCTGTCGGCAACCAATCAAAACAGCGAAAAAATAATTTCTTACGTTTTGATCGGCTTAAAAATAACTGACGTTAGATGCCCCGTGCTATTATACTAATCGTGAATGTGTCTTGCGTGGTCTAACTGCCGCTATATGACCACGATTAAGAAGATTTTGGCCGTAAATTTTTAAAAAAAATATCACTCTCTAAGTTAAATGTGTTACACACGATTGCGGATTATTATAAGTAGACTAGTATCTCGCGTAAAAGTTTTTTACGACTTTAATTTCGAAAAGAATCCGCAGAAATACGGCGCGTTCCCGTGTGTGTACCCCGTGACGAAAATTTTAATTACGGAATTGGAAATGGAAAGTGTACCCATGCTGTAGAGCTTGAAAAACTGATCAAAAAAATGTATGGAATCGTTTCGGTACGACCAACCGTTGCGGAGATATGGTCGATCAAAGGTTTTGATGACGTCATAGCCGCAGTACCAAATTAAATTTGGCCCAAATGTTGCGTCACCCCGTCACCCGTATCGTGGACCTCAAAAAACGTCACTCGAGATATTTCCCCAAAAACGTCGCGTTCGATTGGGGATGCAATGCAATGGTTCCCCCGTGATAAGATAAAAAAAACTGACGTCACGTCGCGTGCTATTATACTAATCGTGAATTATCAATGGTCTAACGAAAAAATGACCACGATTAAGAAGATTTTGACCGTAAATTTGAAAAAAACACAACACTCTCTAAGTTAAATGTGTTGCACACGATTGCGAATTAGTATAAGTAGACTAGCCGCCAGGGCGGCGTCGCTCGCCACCCATGTTCAGCTTGCGTTGTGTCGCAGAATTTAACTTGTGTAAAAGATTTTTTAATTCTTTAATTCATTTCTAACATTCAGAAGATTTAAAACAGAAACAAACAGCAATACGTCTCAGAATATACATATACGCAGAAGAGAAGTAACTTTAATGTAAAAAATGGCAATATATAACACAGAACTGTTTACCCAGACATACAAAACCAAACATTGGATAACATTACAAAAATGTTAATTCAAAACAAATTGATACCTTCCAACTTTTGCTTTTGTGCCAAAGTTACTACTGGACTGCAATCATTAATGAATTTTGAAATGATATATAGTCTGTTCTTCCCAAAACCATCAACATCATGATTAATGAGTTTCATTTCTTTATGCTTTTTTATTATTGCCTAAAAGAATAATATTTCAATTGTAATACCGAAAATAAAAAAAAACAAAAAGAAACAAAAAACAAAAAGGAAATTCAAGTGCGCATTTATCCCAAAAACAATTACTAAAAACACAAATTTACCCAGGAGATAAAAAGTAACAAATAAAAACATAATGCCAAACTTATACACCCAGGCATGGTACGTAAACAACAATCATATACCATAACACAAAATAATGCATAAATTTGATAAAATGTAGACTGAAAAAAAATCCATCCAATAATCCTTCTTTTTTGTAGGGCATAATTCATAATTTAACCATGTGCTTCATTTCTTTAATGGTTATATACACTTTTTCTTTTCTGACCTAATAAAAGAAAATTATTTCAGTTGAAGAACAGCTAAAATAAGCACATTCATTGCAACCATATTGAAGCAAACAAAAACAAAATACATAAAGTTGGCTGGAAGACAGCCAGATAGACAAAGTACCAAGCATCTTAAATTGCATAGAAAATCTAATAAAAGGCAGACATGGTTAGGTGAAATGAGACAGCATCAGACGTTCCCCCATTTCCACAGCCATGAGAACCATTTTTAATTGATTTGTAAATAAATAAATTACAGCGCGCGTTACCAAAACAAATTTCGTTCGTTCCGCGTTCCTTTTCATCCAGTTTTCATCCAGCGAAGATACATACTAAATGATAGAATAACTCATAACTCATAATTCAAAACTCAATTAATTAATCTTTCAAAACTAAATTAAAATGAAAACCATTCGTTACTGTGTAAAGGAACATCTTTTTTTCTGCATTTCTTCACTGCACTTTCTTCTCTATAGCCATAACTAAAACGTAAACAAACATTTAAATACATACACATTTGTTACCTGTTATTTTATTAATCTAAAACAAAGTAAATAAAACGTTGAAACAGGTGCTGGATATATACTCGTTATTTGTTATTCGTTTTCCACATAAAAACCATCTCAGTATGATTTTATATAATACATACATAATAAACATAATACATTTACTTACGTTCTTTTATTAATCTAAAAAAGAAAAACAAAAAAAGAAAAGCAAAATATTAAGCAATAAACGTTTTATAATAATACCTTCGTACAGACCTGTTCGTTCGTCAAACGATTAATGAAAATGGATTTCTTATCAACGAACATTGTCGTTATAGTTTGTTCGATTTCGGCAACCAATGAAAACGGCGAAAAGACGATCACGTGTCAAAACAAATGATCGTTGGATTGCAGTGGAAGAGTTTCTTCACTGGTCGGACTGCCGCTATATGACCACGATTATGAAGATTTTGACCATTAAAAAAACAAAAACAAAACACTCTCTAAAATAAAAGTGGGATGCACGATTGCGAATTAGTATAATAAGACTAGTATCCCGGGTAAAAACTTTTTACCGATCTTAACTTCGAAAATATTAGGTCAAATCCACCATTCCCGTGTATGTACCCCGTGACGAAAAAATAAATCATGGAATCGCAACTCAAAAGTGTACCCATGTTGTAGAGCTTGAAAAACTGAGCAAAAAAATGTATGGGATTGTTTCGCTACGACCAACCGTTGCAGAGATATCATCGGTCAAAGATTGTGATGACGTCATATCCGCAGTACCAAATAAAATTTAGGTCCAAATGTTGCGTCACTCCATTACCCGTTTCACCGACCCTAAAAAACGTCAGTTATCCCTATTGGTTCTCGAGATATTTCCCCCAAAACGTCGCGTTCGATTGGGGATGCAATGCAATGATTCCCCGTGATCATAAAAACATCTGACGTCAAATGCCACGTACTATTATACTAATCGTGAATGTGTCTTGCGTGGTCGAACTGTCGCTATATGACCAGGATTAAAAAGATTTTGACCATTAAAAAAACAAAAAGACAAACACTCTCTAAGTTAAATGTGTTGCACACAACGCGAATTAGTATATATAGACTAGTATCCAGCGTAAAAGCTTTTTACGGCTTTATTTTCGAAAATGGATGTGCAAGATTTGCTACGACCAACCGTTGCAGAGATATGGTCGATCAAAGGTTTTGATGACGTCATAGCCGCAGTACCAAATAAAATTTAGGCTCAAATGTTGCGTCACTCCATCACCCGTGTCACCGACCCTAAAAACGTCAGTTATCCCTATTGGTTCTGGAGATATTTCCCCAAAAACGTCACGTTCGATTGGGGATGCAATGCAATGGTTGCCCCGTGATAAGATAAAAAGAACTGACGTCACGCCGCGTGCTATTATACTAATCGTGAATTATCAATGGTCTAACGAAAAAATGACCACGATTAAGAAGATTTTGACCCTTAAAAAGGCAAAAACACAACACTCTCTAAAATAAAAGTGGTATGCACACACGCGGATTAGTATAATAAGACTAGCCGCCCAGGCGGCGTCGCTCGCCACCTATGTTCAGTATGCGTTGTGTCACAGAATTTAACTCGTGTATAAGTTTCTTTTCAGGCATTAATTTGTTATTACATTCAGAAGATTAAAAACAGAAACAAATAGCAACATGGCTCAGAATATATATTTATACGCAGAAGAGAAGTAACTTTAATGTAAAAAAATGGCAATATATAACACAGAACTGTTTACCCAGACATACGAAACCAAACATTACAAATTGTTAATTCAAAACAAATTGATACCTTCCAACTTTTTCTTTTGTTCCAAAGGTACTACTGGACTGCAACCATTAATGAATTTTTGAAATGATATATAGTCTGTTCTTCCCAAAACCATCAACGTCATGATTAAAACCATGAGTTTCATTTCTGTATGCTTTTTTTATTATTACCTAAAAAATTAATACTTGAATTGTAATACCGAAAACCTAATCATGCTATAAGAATATTGAAATAAACAACAACAACAACAACAACAACAAAAAATGAAATTCAACTACGCATTTATCCTAAAAACAAAAATTTACCCAGAAGATAAAAAGTCACAAATAAAATCATAATGCCAAACTTATATATATACCCAGGTACGTAAACGATTACTATAACACAAAATAATGCATAAACATTTCATTGCACAGTAATACCTAATGGACTTCTTAAATACATAATCCATTCTTCTCTTAACTAACCCTCCCAACATCATAATTTAACCCACCATGTGCTTCATTTCTATCCAGATGAAAATATTCAAAAAACATTTACAAAAAACCTAATCATACTATGACGAAATCGAAAGAAAAACAATACAAACTAAAAGAAACTTTGAAAATATATTTACCTTAAAAATAACAATTAAAAACACAAACGTAATGACAGAATTAGTATAGCTAAAGAATTTTTAACTTATGAAAACATTCACATATGTGGAGCCATTTTTTATTTCCAGTTCAAAGCTCCACTCTGGAAAATTCAAAACACAACAGTAAACATCCCTCTTATCCTTTATTTATCCACTAATACTAACTGTGTTTTAACTAAATAGATACTATTTTAACTTTACCTCTCAATACCAATTCACATCAATATATCAATATCATGATCTGTAGCCATTATCAAACACTTCTAAACTCTTTTTAGGAGTATTTCTTTCAACTAAACTCTTTTAAATACTTTTAGGAGTTTTTGAGGTATAAAAGAGAGTAAAAACAGAGTTAAAACGATCAAATCATAAAGATGCATGTCCCACGAGCAGTTACTGATTTGTTTTGGTAACGAAATTGCTATTCCTTAATTTATTTATTTCAAAATGGCTCCACAGTTATGAAGTTACGAAGAAAGCATTTTTATGTCTTTCACTGTATAAAATGGTGGAATTGCAGTAGAAAACAAAGAGAAAGTGTATGTTTACAATAGGAAAGTATGCTGGAAAGTAAATCGAGTGTTATTAATTTGTTTACAGGTATGAAATATAGAAAGTAAAGAGTTTAGAAGTTGATAGTGGCTATACTTACAGATCATGATCAATATTGTTTACTAACATGATTATGATGATGTGAATTGGTATTGAGAGGTAAAGTTAAAATAGTATCTATTTAGTTAAAACACAGTTAGTATTAGTGGATAAATAAAGGATAAGAGGGATGTTTACTGTTGTGTTTTGAA
The DNA here is from genome assembly GCA_027922465.2 of Turritopsis dohrnii. Classification (NCBI taxonomy): domain Eukaryota; kingdom Metazoa; phylum Cnidaria; class Hydrozoa; order Anthoathecata; family Oceaniidae; genus Turritopsis; species Turritopsis dohrnii. The sequence goes on from BQMF02000837.1 coordinate 48,185, forward strand.
TTTTCCAGCAGAGACAGTCAGGGACAACTGCAAATTAAGCTATATCGCCTATTTTAGCTAATAGCTTAATTAGGAGAATTTTGATAGTCTAATTAGGCTATATTCACCTATTTAGGAGGTCCAATGTATTCTCGCTTCAATATCTCAAAAACTCCCTGTAGTCGAGTCGTCAATTTTTGCGGTACGTAAACTCGAAACATATTGCCTCTACTAGGTTTTTTATACCTTTTGGCCAACGATCAACATGCAGGCAAAACATTTCTTACCGGCTTTTATTTCGAAAATGATCCTTTTATTCAAATCCCGTGTGTAAGCGTATAAACGTTGTTGTATGTACTGATAAAAAAAACTGACATCAAATCAATGATTCAGTAGAATCTGACGTCCTTAATGAGAAAAAAACGTTCTCGCTTCTACGTGGCTTTACGGGGCCAATATAGGAAATCCTACGTAAAATTTAGTTAAATTTATCACTCTCTAAAATAAAAGTAAAAGTTTTTTACGACTTTAATTTCGAAAAGAATCTGCAGAAATACGACGCGTTCCCGTGTGGGAACCCTGTAACGAAAATTTCAATTACGGAATCGGGACTGGAAAATGTACCCATAATGTAGAGCTTTGACGTCACGCCGCGTGCTATGATACTAATCGTCAATTATCAATGGTCTAACGAAAAAATGACCACTAATAAGAAGATTTTGACAGTAAATTTCTCTAAGTTAAATGTGTTGCACACAACGCGAATTAGTATAATAAGATAGTATCCCGGGTAAAAACTTTTTACCGATCTTAACTTCGAAAATATTAGGTCAAATCCACCATTCCCGTGTATGTACCCCGTGACGAAAAAATAAATCATGGAATCGCAACTCAAAAGTGTACCCATGTTGTAGAGCTTGAAAAACTGAGCAAAAAAGTGTATGGGATCGTTTCGCTACGACCAACCGTTGCTGAGATATCGTCGATCAAAGATTTTGATGACGTCATTGCCGCAGTACCAAATATAATTTAGGGAATGTGTCTTGCGTGGGCGAACTGCCGCTATATGACCACGATTAAGAAGATTTTGACCATTAAAAAAACAAAAACAAAACACTCTCTAAGTTAAATGTGTTACACACATTGCGAATTAGTATATATAGACTAGTATCTCGCGTAAAAGTTTTTTACGGCTATAATTTCGAAAGGGATGTGTCGAAAATAGGTGACGAAAAATTAAATCACAAAATCGTGACTGGAAAGTGTTCCCATGTTGTAGAGCTCGAAAAGCTGATCAAAAAAATGTATGGGATCGTTTCGCTACGATCAACCGTTGCAGAGATATCGTCGATCAAAGATTTTAATGACGTCATATCCGCAGTACCAAATAAAATTTAGGCCCCGTCACCCGTATCGCGCACCCCAAAAAACGTCAGTTATCCCTATTGGTTCTCGAGATATTTCCCAAAAACGTCGCGTTCGATTGGGGTTGCAATGCAATGATTCCCCCGTGATGCGATAAAAATAACTGACGTCACGCCGCGTACTATTATACTAATCGTCAATTATCAATGGCCTAACGAAAACATGACCACGATTAAGAAGATTTTGACCATTAAAAAACAAAAAAACCAACACTCTCTAAAATAAAAGTGGGATGCACGATTGCGAATTAGTATAATAAGACTAGTATCCCGGGTAAAAACTTTTTACCGATCTTAACTTCGAAAATATTAGGTCAAATCCACCATTCCCGTGTATGTACCCCGTGACGAAAAAATAAATCATGGAATCGCAACTCAAAAGTGTACCCATGTTGTAGAGCTTGAAAAACTGAGCAAAAAAATGTATGGGATTGTTTCGCTACGACCAACCGTTGCAGAGATATCATTGGTCAAAGATTGTGATGACGTCATATCCGCAGTACCAAATAAAATTTAGGACCAAATGCTGCGTCACCCAATCACCCGTATCGCAGACCCTAAAAAACGTCAGTTATCCCTATTGGTTCTCAAGATATTTCCCCAAAAACGTCGCGTTCGATTGGGGATGCAATGCAATGATTCCCCGTGATCATAAAACATCTGACGTCAAATGATGCCACGTGCTATTATACTAATCGTGAATGTGTCTTGCGTGGTCTAACCGCCGCTATATGACCACGATTAAGAAGATTTTGACCGTTAAAAAGCATAAAAACAAACACTCTGTAAGTTAAATGTGTTGCACACAACGCGAATTAGTATATACTAGCCGCCAAGGCGGCGTCGTTCGCCGCCCATGTTCAGCATGCGTTAACTTCACGAAAAATAAAATTAAGGAATTGGCAACTGAAAGTGTTCCCATGTTGTAGAGCTCGAAAAACTGATCAAAAAAATGTATGGGATCGTTCCGCTACGATCAACCGTTACAGAGATATCATTGTTCAAAGATTTTGATGACGTCACAGACCCCTCCCCCCATAAATTAGACCCAAATTTTTGTCACCCCATCGCCTGTATCGCGGACCCAAAAAAACGTCAGTTATCCCTATTGGTTATCGAGATAATTTTCCCTAAACATCGCATTCGATTAGGGTCTCAATACAATGGTTTCACACTGACGTCACGCACAAGAAGAGAAATAATTTATGTGTGATCTTACATTGCTGACTCTCTTTCGCAGTTCACATCTACCATTTTGCGTGACTTACAAACAAACAAGCAGACAGAGAATCGGCTATTAATATATAGATAGACTAGTATTCCGTGTAAAAACTTTTTACCGAACTTAACTTTGAAAACATTAGGTCAAATCCACCATTCCCGTGGTACGTACGCGTCGCTCGCCACCCATGTTCAGTATGCGTTGTGTCACAGAATTTAACTCGTGTAAAAGTTTCTTTTCAGGCATTAATTTGTTATTACATTCAGAAGATTAAAAACAGAAACAAATAGCAACATGGCTCAGAATAATATATTTATACGCAGAAGAGAAGTAACTTTAATGTAAAAAAAGTGGCAATATATAACACAAAACTGTTTACCCAGACATACGAAACCAAACATTACAAAATGTTAATTCAAAACAAATTGATACCTTCCAACTTTTTCTTTTGTTCCAAAGTTACTACTCGACTGCAACCATTAATGAATTTTTGAAATGATATGTAGTCTGTTCTTCCCAAAACCATCAACGTCATGATTAAAACCATGAGTTTCATTTCTTTATGCTTTTTTTATTATTACCTAAAAAATTAATACTTGAATTGTAATACCGAAAACCTAATCATGCTATAACAATATTGAAATAAAAAATAAAACAAAAAGAAAGAAAAAACGAAAAGAAAATTCAAGTACGCATTTATCCTAAAGATAACAATTAAAAACAAAATTTGGTCTATAAAGTCAACCGATACTGTGAGTCAATACGGGTTCACTCAACACTGGAGCTGAACAGAATAAAGACTTTTACCTGGCATACACAACCAAACATCAAATTAATAAAAATAATTGAAACAACAAAATGCCCTACTTTGACCAAAACCATAATTGAATACCCAGAAGATATTAAAAGCAACAAATAAAAACATAATGCTAAACTTATATACCTAGCAAGTATGTATGTAGCAATTAACATAACACAAAATAATGAATGCCGTAAACAAATATAAACTGAAGAAAAATATACCCCAGCAATGCTTCTTTTTTGTAGTACAATCGCAATGAAATACATAATCCATTCTTCTCTTAAATAACCTTCTCAACATACCATGTGTTTCATTTATACATTTATAAATTTCGTTTATAAATAGCTACACTTTTTCTTTTCTGACCTAAAAGAAAAAGATTTCAGTAAAGAACAGCTACAATACTTACTACTGCAACCATATTTAAGCAAACCAAAACAAAAGGCATAAATGGCTGGCAGAAAGGCATGCAGACAAAGCATCAAACATCGTCAATAGATACAATTTGACAGCATAACACGTTCCCTACTTCCACAGCCATGAGAAAGGAAAACAGTCATAGCTGTGGGACCATTTTTAATTGATCTGTAAATAAATAAATCAAATCAAATCTTCTTTGCTAACTATAAAAATAATAATAGCGCGCGTTACCAAAATAAATTACTCTCGTCTTCGTTTTTCATCCAGTAGCGTATAAACTAAACGAAAGAACTCATATAATAAGATATCTATTCAAAGCTATAGTATTTAATCTTTCAAAACTAAATTAAAACCATTCCTTACTGTGTAAAAAAACATCATTTTGTTCTGCATTTCTTCACTACACTTTCTTCTGTATAGCGATATTTGATAACTAAAACGTAAACAAACATTTAAAAACATTTAAATACAAATATATGTACCTAACTTGTTCTTTTATTAATCAAAAATAAAAGTTTTATAATAATACCTTTTGTTCGTTCGATCTTTCTGCAGCTAATTTTTAAAAACTTCACTGCACTTCTTCTGTATCTAAATATGATTTTTCATTGTAAACAAACAACTAACTCACTTACACGTGCTACCCGATAATAAAACGTTTTATAATAATAACGATACCTTCGTGCATACAAACCTGTGTTTCTTCGTCAGTTCTTTCGTCGATTTGCTGCCTAAAACAATCAAATTTAAATTAAAATATTCGTATACAAAAAGAAACACGTCTTCTTCGCAAAGTTTCTTGCTCACGAAATGATCGTTGACAAATTTCGAACGAAGAAGATTGCATTGCTCGCACTCCTCCAAAGACGTTTTTCGGCTGATTTCCACTGCGCAAACCAAAAATAACAAAACGGAGGAGCATATACTAATCGCGGAAAATCAAAAAAAGTGTTCTCGCATCTACGTGGTTTTACGACAAAAAGGGAAAAACTAAGAAGGATTTGACCGTGAAAAAAAAAACAAATATGTCACTCTCTAAAATAAAAGTGGTGTGCACAAATGCGAATTAGTATAATAAGATAGCCGCCAAGGCGGCGTCGCTCGCCACCCATGTTCAGCTTGGGTTGTGTGTCATATGGCTCAGAATGTATTTATACGCAGAAGAGAAGTAACTTTAATGTAAAAAAATCGCAATATATAACACAGAACTGTTTACCCAGACATACAAAACCAAACATTGAATAACATTACAAAATGTTAATTCAAAACAAATTGATACCTTCCAACTTTTTCTTTCGTGCCAAAGTTACTGGACTGCAATCAATGAATTTTTGAAATGATATATAGTCTGTTCTTCCCCAAACCATCAACATCATGATTAAAACCATGAGTTTCATTTCTTTATGCTTTTTTTATTATTACCTAAAAAATTAATACTTGAATTGTAATACCGAAAACCTAATCATGCCATAAGAATATTGAAATAAACAACAACAACAACAAAATGAAATTCAAGTACGCATTTATCCTAAAAACAATAACTAAAAACACAAATTTACCCAGAAGATAAAAAGTAACAAATAAAAACATAATGCCAAACTTATATACCCAGGCATAGTACGTAAACGATTATCATAGCACAAAATAATGCATAAACATGATAAAATATGAACTTAAGAAAAATACATCCAATAACGCTTCTTTTTTGTAGCACAGTTTCATTGTACAGTAATAACTAATGAACTTCTTAAATACGTAATTTATTCTTCTCTTAACTAACTTTCTCAACATCATAATTTAACCCACGTGCTTCATTTCTTTAACAGATGGAAATATTCAAAAAACATACAAAAAACTTAATCATACTATGACGATATCAAAAGAAAAACAAAACAAACTGAAAGAAACTTTGAGAACACATTAATCTAAAAAATATATAACAATTAAAAACACAAATGTAATATGACAGAAAATTTTTAACAAATAAATGGAAACATTCACATCTGTAAAACCATTTTCAATTTCAGGTCAAATCTCCTCCTAATTCGAAACATAGCAATAAACATCGATTTTATTCTTTATTTATCCAGCATACTGATTTTCTTCTAACTAAATAGACTTAACTTTGGTTCACTTTCCAGCACACTTTACTGTGCTGTGTAAAAGCATATACTTAAAACACTTTTTTCTGAAATTCCGGTACCATTTTTATACACTGAAAGACATAGAACTGCTTTCTTTGTTTGGCAAAACTTTCTCTATTTTCCAGAAGATTTTCTACTGCAAACACATACTAAAATATCCTTTCTCCTACTCTCTTTAATATTCCTTCGTTTATACACTTAAGGACAAAAACACTGGCTTCTTTTTAGTTCCCCAGCACTGTTTTTATGTTGAATGTGTGATGTAAATCTTCCGTTAATAATAAGCCTTTTATTTACCTAAAATACGTAAATAAACCCACCAAAATTCCCATCAAAAGTTCGTCATGAATAAAAATGGCAAGTAACAAAATAAACATCATCTTTTCTGCAGCCATTTTTAAACAACTTTCACTGCACTTTGCAATAACTCACTTCAGCGTGTTCTACAATACAATACAATACAATACAATACAATACAATAAACAGTAAAAGTATAACAATAAAAGTTTTATTATAATACATTAGAACTTTCTCATTTCTTCTTCAAAAGAGCAGCAGAAATGAAGAACCTTATCAACGAATTCCGTTGCTATGAATTTTTAAGCCAATCAAATTAGCGCATTTCAAGAGTTTTCCTTTATTAGCCAATAAAAACGATCAGCGCCCGGGGCTTCCCCATATATAAGATCCTTGTTCAAAGCCACCGTTCCCTCATTTTGATGCAGTAGGAAGCGGTTTCATTTCGGCCATTTTATTTGGGCATATAAGCCCATTGGCGAATGGACTAACTACCGCTATATGACCACGATTAAGAAGATTTTGACTGTAAATTTTAAAAAAACACAACACTCACTAAGTTAAATGTGTTGCACACGCACGCGGATTAGTATAGCGCGATATATCACTCTCTAAAATAAAAGTAGGATGCACAATCGCGAATTAGTGTAATAAGTCTAGCCGCCAAGACGGCGGCGCTCGCCACTCATGTTCAGCTTGCGTTGTGTCGACGCCGCCCGCAATCAACGCACATTTCAGGCGGAACATTTGGTAACAGTTTTTATTTCGAAAATGATCCCTTTATTCAAATCCCGTGTAAGTGTATAAAAGTTGTTGTATGTACTGATAAAAAAAACTGACGTCAAATCAATGATACAGTAGAATCTGACATCATTACAGAGAAAAAAACGTTCTCGCCTCTAACGTGGTTTTACGCAGACTTTATAGGAAATCCTACGTAAAATTTGATTAAATATATCACTCTCTAAAATAAAAGTGGTATGCACACTACGCGATTAATATAATACTAGCCGCCAAGGCGGCGTCGCTCGCCGCCCATGTCCACCTGCTCTACTGTATCAATAAACGTCAAATTTCCTTATAAACGGCTCGTACAACTTGTGTTCAACCAGAAGCAGATTCGAAGTCACAACCACTGGTAAAACTAATCTTTTATCAGTGTAACAATACACTCAAAACGTAGAGAGAGAAAACTTCAACTTTTTATTAGCTTTTGTTTTAAAAAAGTTACGCGCTCTGACATGGGTTATCAAACGTAATGGGGAAATGGTTTCTCTTCTTAAAAAGATCACACGGGAGGAGAGAAAAAAAGGCACGTGCTAAATGAATAAAGTGAATAAAAAAAACGTTCGATCTGAAGCGCATAACAATTAAAAAAAGATATTAAATTATTAAAAGAAAAGCAAAAAAATATTTTGTTTCATGATACTCTTTCTTTACCTATCGGTTTTTAAACATTTTGATTGCTCGAAAAAAGTTCACCCGTTTAAGACAGTCAGGAAAGCGTTAAGATACACTGGCAAACCGCATATGCTTCCACGTTCTGCCACTGCTGCTTTTTGTCCAAAATGTTTAATCAGTTAGTTTCTTTGTATTTAGTTGATGTATTGTTTTCAAAGCCAAGTCAACGTGGAATATAAAACTAACAATAATAATAAAAACAAAACGTTATTCCTATTACTTCATCAGCCAAAAAAAGTCACGTTCGATTGGGGTTGCAATGTATTTGCTTCGAACTCACGTCGCACACAAAAAAAGAAATAATTTCGTTCACAACTAAATCTACCATTTTGCGTGACTTACAGACAAACAAACAGAGAATCGGCTATTAATATATAGAAGACTAGTATCCCGGGTAAAAATTTTTTTACGGGTTTTACTTCTGAAAATGACGTCTTTATTATACTAATCCGGCGTCGCTCGCGACCCATATTCAACATGCATCCAGTTCACGAAAAATAAATTTTTTTACCATTTTTAGTCAATGTGAGTTGAACCGAGAGAAAGGATTAGTCAATTAAATTCCCCCCAACATCAAAATAGTAATAACAATTGGAACATCGAAATTCTCCATATTCCCTCCTTTTGACCAAAACCATGTTTTTTATACCCCGAAGATGAAATGAAGAACACATGCAAAACTATTTACCAACTATTTACCTAATGAAAATTTTTAACCTGGACACACGAATTATAACCAAACATTGCAACACTTAAAATGCCCTACTATTGACCGAAAACTATTTTGTTGATACACAGAAATTCCAAAGTAACTTCTACGTAAAATTAATGCAAACCTATACACCAAAGAATCCAACATCCCACTATTATAAGAATGCGTATAAATGCATAGGTGTATATCACTGGAACTGAACTGAATAAAGGTTTTGTAAAATTATTTTTTACCCGGAAGCGTGAAACAAACATTGAAGCAGTTAAAATGCCCTACTTCACACCAAAATCATGTTTTTACATGCAGAAGATTTAATGCAAAAACAAACTACAACAAAGAAATATATTATATTGTATACACAGAATAGAAGTAACTTTAGTGTAAAAAAAGCAATACATAAGAACACAAAAGCAAACATTGAATAACATATACAAAATTTGAATTGAAAACAAATCGATACCCTTCCAACCGTGTTTCTTTCGTGCCGAAGTTACATTGGACAGAATTTTTAAAATTGATAATCTGTTCTTCACCAACCATCAACATCATGATCTAAACCACGAGTTTCATTTCTTAATTGTTATTGTTATCTATATATTAATAGCCGATTCTCTGTCTGTTTGTTTGTTTGTTTGTAAGTCACAGAAAATGGCAGATTGAGTTGCGAGCGAAATTATTTCTTTTTTGGTGTGCGACGTGAGTTCGAAGCAAATACATTGCAACCCCAATCGAACGTGACTTTTTTTGGCTGATGAACTAATAGGAATAACGTTTTGTTTTTATTATTATTGTTAGTTTTATATTCCAAGGACTACGTTGACTACGTTGGCTTTGAAAACAAAACATCTACTAAATACAAAGAAACTAACTGATTAAACAGCTTGGACAAAAAGCAGCAAGGGCAGAACTTGGAAGCATGTTTGCCAGTGTATCCTAACGTATCCTTGCCTGACTGTCTGAGACGGGTAAACTTTTTTTCGAGCAATCAAAATGTTTAAAAACCGATAGGTTTTTTTATTCACTTTATTCATTTAGCACGTGCCTTTTTTTCTCTCCTCCCGTGTGATCTTTTTAAGAAGAGAAACCATTCCCCCTTACGTTTGATAGCACCCATGTTAGAGCACGTAACTTTTTTAAAACAAAAGCTAATAAAAAGTTGAAGTTTTCTCTCTCTACGTTTTGAGTGTATTGTTACACTGATAAAAGATTGGTTTTACCAGAGGTTGTGACTTCGAATCTGCTTCTGGTTGAACACAAGTTGTACGAACCGTTTATAAGGAAATTTTACGTTTATTGATACAGTGATACAGAGCAGGTGGACATGGGCGGCGAGCAACGCCGCCTTGGCGGCTAGTCTATATATTAATAGCCGATTCTCCGTTTGTTTGTTTGTTTGTTTGTTTGTCTGTAAGTCACGCAAAATGGTAGATTGAATTGTGAGCGAAATTATTTTTTTTGTGTGTGTGCGACGTGAGTTCGAAGCAAATACATTGCAACCCCCAATCGAACGTGACTTTTTTTGGCTGATGAACTTAGGAATAACGTTTTGTTTTTATTATTATTGTTAGTTTTATATTCCACGTTGACTTGGCTTTGAAAACAATACATCAACTAAATACAAAGAAACTAACTGATTAAATGTTTTGGACATAAAAGCAGCAGTGGCAGAACGTGGCAGCATGTGCGGTTTACCAGTGTATCCTAACGTATCCTTGCCTGACTGTCTGAGACGGGTGAAGTTTTTTTCGAGCAATCAAAATGTTTAAAAACCGATAGGTAAAAAAAGAGTATCATGATACAAAAAATTTTTTTTTGCTTTTGTCTTAATAGTTGTCTTAATTTCTTTTAATCGATTTCTTTTATTCTATTTTAATCAGATCGAACGTTTTTTTTTATTCACTTTATTCTTTTAGCACGTGCCTTTTTTTTCTCTCCTCCCGTGTTATCTTTTTAAAAAGAGAAACCATTTCCCCCTTACGTTTGATAGCACCCATGTTAGAGTGCGTAACTTTTTTAAAACAAAAGTTAATAAAATGTTGAAGTTTTCTCTCTATACGTTTTGAGTGTATTGTTACACTGATAAAAGATTGGTTTTACCAGAGGTGGTGACTTCGAATCTGCTTCTGGTTGAACACAAGTTGTACGAGCCCTTTATAAGGAAATTTGACATTTATTGACACAGTGATACAGAGCAGGTGGACATGGGCGGTGAGCGACGCCGCCTTGGCGGCTAGTTTTTTATTATTAATCTTACCTAAAAGAACAATTTTCAATTTTAATTGTATGATTATGCCGAAAACCTAATATATAATTGTCAAAACAAAAACAAAAAACAAAAAAAAACAAAAAGAAAATTCAAGTACGCATTTAAAATAATAACAAGATTCGCAAAAATGCGACTATATATTTCCCCAGAACTGCCGTTTTAAAAATTACTGTATGTACATCGATAACCATTCAACTACACTGATACAATTACCAGTAAAGTCAGGCTGATACTCAGATAAAAACATTGTCCTTACTAATCAGGGTGGAATTGAATTTGATAACCAGAAAAAGAACTTATTTTGAACTTATTATAAAATGAAGATGGTGAAATGATAAGGTTTCACTTACAATTCTTGCTGAGGAGATAAAAAGTGACTGAAAAATTACTATGGGTATTGCTAAAAATTACATGACCTATATGCGACTTACATTTCGCCTTAACTGAATAGTTTTTTTTACAGAATATTAACAACTGCATCAAAATGAACAGCAATGCCATCATAATAAACCATAGAATCATTGAAAACAATGTAATTCAACGAAACAGTTCCTTTTTGTAGCTCGAGTTACTTCTTACAACATTATATATACAATCAAAGTTGTATACAGGTTTACAAAAGAACAAAAGAAAATTGATTAAAGCCACTTCTAATGTGTAGCATTCCGAAAAAAGAGAGTTATTTTCAAAAAAAAGGAAGGGCTTAGAATTTCAATTTATAAAATTAAATTCAAGTATTCCGAATAAACATCTCTGATACAAAAAAATATATTCTCGCAAATTATTTGTTCAGAATAAGAATGCTTTTAATTTACAGACTGTTATGTTGGAATGTGTTTCGATTTATATATGTCGTGATAAGAAGGTATATAAATAAGAAGAGGTTGTTCATAATTAGGAAAATTGACAGTATATTAAGGCCGATGATTACTAATATTTTATATATAATGAAACTCCGACCCGCAGGATCCTCGGTGATTACAATAATGCAAAATGGTGTATTTGATGTGTTCTCCAGCTATGTATGGCACCAGAACAAAATTAATGATTAATGAAAAAATGCAGCATTACATTTTCAAGAGATAAGTGACGTAATACTAATTTAAAATTTCCATCGGCCTAATTTTAACAAAATAAAACATATATATTATATACATATACAGTATCAAAACAAAGATATGTGATCATGGAGTTTATCCATTGTAAATTATGTTTCTGTTATTAGATTAACCCACTATCCAGGAAGCACACTCAGCCAGATTTCTTCACGTTTATTATGAATCTCATATCTATCATCTGCTAAGTAAGAATTAACACTGTTACGTAATTCGTTTCCTGAACATCTTGTTGTATAAACAACATCATGTTTTTACTTGCAGCTTTTGTTATATGTACTCATAACTGACTGTTCCCCCACAAAGGGTTTCCATTATAATGGCTGTGTATGTATATATTTATATTCAATTATTGGGCTCTACCTACAACATCAAATCCAAATCATGATGTATATAAAATAAAAATAAGTCTTCAGCCTGGCTTTTAATAATGATGAACTTTCGTGTTTGCTCTAAAGTCACAGCTTCAATCCTTTGTTGTTCCCAGAAATTAATTACCAATCATCATAACACAGTTGTTACCATCAACAACAAAAACAAAAAACATCGGTAACATTTGATATAACTTTTTTCTAATTTTCACACGTTCATTTAAAATATATACATAACATTTTAGGACAACACTGAACTAAAAACATTTATTTCCATCATTTAATGCTTTATCTCTTGAATGATCGTAAAAGCTAGCAGAAAACCAACATTTTCCACTGACACCGATCTGCACTGTCTGAAAACAAAACATGGCGTACTATACTTCGCTGAAGACTAGCCTCTATTCTTATCTACCTTAGCTAGGCCAAAGTTTAATACTGAACCGCGGCTATAAAAGTGAACGGAGAAGATGATGATGATGATGATGAAGGAAACTGCCGGTTTTAACATATATTTCGCCCTATGGGGAAATGTATAATTAAAAACACAAATTTAATGACAGAATTGGTATACGTATAGATCGGATAGTCTATAAAATAAACCAATACTCTACTCTGAGTCAATACGGGTTCACTCAACACTGGAGCTGAGCAGAATAAAGACTTTCAACCTGGCATACACAACCAAACATCAAATTAATACAAATAATTGAAACAACGAAACGCCCTACTTTGACCAGAACCATAATTTAATAATTTAATACAAATACAAACATAATGCCAAACTTATATACCCAGCAGGCATAGTACGTAACAATTACCATAACTGAAATACATAATCCATTCTTCTCTCAACTAACCTTCTCAAAATCATAGTTTAACCATGTGTTTCATTTATACATTTATTTTTTCTTTTCTGACCTAAATAAAAGAAAAAGATTTCAGTGAAGAACAGCTACAATACTTACTACTGCAACCATATAAGCAAACAAAAACAAAAGACATAAATAGCTGGCAGACAGGTAGGCAGACAAAGCATCAAGCATCTTAAACATCGTCAATAGATACAATTATTAGACAGCATAACGTTCCTCACTTCCACAGCGATGAGAAATAAAAACATTCATAGCTACCGGACCATTTTTAATTGACAAAATCTTCTTTGCTAACTATAAAAATAATAATAGCGCGCGTTACCAAAACAAATTTCCCTCGTCTTCGTTTTCATCCAGCAGCATAAACGAAAGAATTATTTTGACTCATATACTCAGATATTTATTCAAAGCTAATGTAATTAATCTTTCAAAACTAAATTAAAACATCATTTTGTTCTGCATTTCTTCACTACACTTTCTTCTTCTGCATTCTTCAAGTCGGCGTGACGTCACACCTCCGCTCCGAAATAGCAGCCATTATGGATTGGGGGAAAACATTGCTAACAACAGAGAGAGCTTCAGTTGAGGTACGCCTGCGTATGTGTAAGGAGATCTCTGAAAATGCCTAAAAGTTGTTGTGTTGTTGGTTGTCATACAAATAAGACAAAAAACCCTGAAGTTCAGTTTGACTGCTTTCCAAAAAAAAGATTCATTGAGAAGAAAATGGATAAACGCTGTTCGTCGTTCTGCTATTATTGATGCGTCTGGCGGCAAGGTTAACAAAGGAAAGAGCTGGTCTCCAGCCTCAAAGTCAACTTATGTTTGCTCATTACATTTTATATCAGGTAATTGAAATCTTAGTGCAAAATATTGACATTATTTAGGTGTCTTCTATCAGGGTCAATTTAGGGCCAATCAATTTTGTGTCGAAATGCTATGGTGGAAGAGCTTCTGATCTACAAATAACACGTGAATCTGGTTTTGTAAGCAAACACATGCCAGGAGATCAAATTTTGGCTGATCGAGAGTTTACTCTTAGAGACGATTTTGCAGCTGGCAGTTCAGCCGAATTATTGATACCTGCATTCTCACGAGGAAAAAAACAATTAAGAGCAAAAGAAGTGGAAATATCACGAAAAATCGCCTCAGTCAGGATCCACATAGAAAGAGTCATAGGTCTGATGAAAAATAGATATACTATTTTGAAGGGTATCATACCTTTGAAAATTATCAAAAACATTTGAGAAGTCTGTAAATAGTATTTTAACTAACTGTGATAGGATTGTAACTGTGTGTGCAGCATTGACAAATTTAGGATCAAGTATTGTATTTAGTACACTGGGGGAAAAATTGTGTTTTCTGCAGCAGAAAATTTGAGATTTCGTCAGGCAAACTTCAAGTTTTCTTTTGTTTCTGGAAAAATCTGTCGCAGAGAAACATCGCATTTTCATCAAGTTTTCCTTTCAGGAATGTTGCTGTTTTCTGAATTGGAAACTTCGAGATAACACCAAGTTTTCCTAGATGTTAACATCATAAAAACATCAGGTGTTTTCAATGAGAACGTCAAAGAAACACCATGTTGTTAACGGAAACTCCCTAAACATGGAGTTTTTTTTATCAGATATTTTCAGGATACGTTTCGGAAACTTCTCAAACATCTAGTTTTTCTGCAGATTTTTCACATCAAACATGACATTTTCCTGTTTTGCGCTTTTTCGAAAACCTCCAGGTTTTTACAGGGTAAATTTCTGTAACGGTTCGCTAGTTGTCGAATTTTGGCTAGGCTTAAACACGCGGGAATTTGGTAATAAAGAACATAATCATTATTAAAATGCTTTATTAAAAAAAAAACCTTGTATACAGCCGGAACCTAGAATATACTATTGAAAACTGTACTATGACATTGCCTTCAACAGTTCCAACAACTAGAAAATATTCATTTTCCTGGAGGGCTAATCAATGCCGGATATTTTTCTGAAAGGTTTTTCAGTTTTGGGCTGAATGCCCTTTTCGATGGTGACCCAGGCTTTCTCGGCACAAGTTGGTTCTTTGCCCGTTTTGATGCACCTTGTTCGTATTGGGCATCAATCTCGTCTATTATCTTCTGAAACCTTTTGGTTCGCCAAGTTGGCTTCTTAACTTTGTAAACATTTTTTTCCTCGTCTTCAGCTTCTTCCTCCGAAGACATCATATCTGGTACAAGTACGTCTAATATTTTGGTCTTCTCAGCATCTGTTCCCTGCATCACACTCAATGCTTTCTTCCTTCTGTTGCATTTCTTAAATAAAATAGAAGTGTCCCTTAATTAAAGGTCATATATAGTTCATTTCTATGATTATATTATTAGATCACTATCAATTTTCCCCTCTATTTAGCCTGAATAGTAGAGTATTCTCCCACTACATTGACATAATTTATACAGATTTATCTTATGCATCTCATTATTTTTTCAAACTGGATTCTGCAGTTTTAAGACTGATAAATTCTTACATGAATACGACGTTGAAGTCTTGCAACATCCTTTGTACTTTCAACACCGTTTCTCGTCTTCCTCAAGTGTGTTCTTTTGCTTTCAAAGTAGGTTTTAATTCCAGCTAGAAAAGAAACAGTTGACTTAGCAAAAGCCTATATCTAGCATGTTACAGGGAGCTACCAGCTACTTTCAATTGATTTATGGAGAATATCGATGTACACAGATGGGATATCTTAGCCAATTGATTTGCAGTTTAAAGCAGTTATGAAGTTTAAAATGAGGGAAGGAATGATATTCTTAAAAAGATTCTTTTCAATTATAGTTAATTTTCAACTTCCAATACAGGAAAAATCAAGACGCTTTATTATACCTTTCACAACATTATCCACATTTGGAAGATCCATATTAATAGAACGCACAAAGTTCTTTAGGAAGTTGGTTGTTTTTTCATTAGTTACATCATATGGGCTAAACAAAAGAAAGAATGCATTTGATCCAAATTATTCTTAGTGCTAAATAGGACATAAAATAATCAGTAATCGAATTTACTGAATTCATTTCTTAAAAGTTATCAGATCATACAATTATGTTTTTTAGTTAAAGTTTTAAAACATCATACAAAGAAGCTTATTAAATGAAACATTAACAGAAAATATTTTATACCTCTTTCCATTTTCTACATTCCACTCATTTAAGTTGTGAATTGAAAGTTGCTTGTAGGCATACTTGATATCACTCTAAAGAGATGAGAAATAATTCAAGCTTGCAATCCACAGTTGGCTACATGTATTAACCCCTCCCTTTGTGTCCTTTGTGATCTATTGAGGAAAGGCTTCAAAACTCATGGTGAAATACTTACTCTTACATTGTTTGGTACATCAATCTTTTCTTTCTGCTTAGGTTGCTGCTGGTTAGCTTCCAACGAGTCCAGGCGTCTTAAAATTTCTTTATTTTGGTTTTCCAAGTTTTGAGATACGCGCATAATGAATGAACGTAAATCCTCATCCATTCTATCTACAAAATCAGAGCTAAAATTTCTAAATCCTTCCTCTGACATCAAATTTACAGCAAAGACAACGAAAATGGGCGCTATTTCCTTTTCACACCCACCTCAATGCATCTGCCATATTTTTTTTGCTAGTTGGCCCTCATCATGGACATAAAAAATAACCCTAATCGTAGGACCTAGCTCTAACCCTGACCCTAGGGGATCCTGGACGGGGAGTAGGGGGTGTAAAAAGTACCTGAAAATGATTGTTCTTTACCTAGTATTAGTATATCATGTACTTGTGTGGTGTACAAAACCACAAAATGTTTCAGTAAGGAAAATGAGACACTACATACCGTCATCATTGCTTTGTGTATTACGTGAGTCGTCCAATAATGATAAGGGTGATGATGTAGTAGAGATATTTGATGAAGCACCTTGAGTTGGTGTAGACGAGCTTGCCAAAGTGCTTTGGTCGTATGCCAGCTTTTTCTTGGTGCTGCTCCTTTCTGTGACTTCCTTTTCCTTGTTTTTAGCCAGTTTCTTCTTCGTACTTTTTTGTGCTACTTCCTTTTTGTCAGAACTCATGCCGTCTGACTCATCTAATTCACTGTCATAAAAGTCAGACGATCCATCGATTAAATTACTCAAATTACTAATTCTTGACATTTTTTTGTGGTTTTGAATAAATAGATGCTATCGCGTGGCCCACAGTTCACAAAAAGATCGAAGCACGTGTGCAGCTCGAGAATTTGAGGACCATTTCCTATTTTGCGCGTGCGCAAGTGTTCTCTACCTGCGAGGCTTTTCAGAAATGAAGTATTGCAAGAACTTAATATTGCAACAACGGAGAAGAGCTGACATGCTATACTTATCGAGATAAACTTATCGAGTTCATCTCGCTCATGTAAAAAGTTATAATGTAAGACATGTGAATTATGGCCAAATATCAAAAATGTTTCACTTGTATGCAGAGTTTCAGCAAGAGTTATTTCAGCAGACATAAATGCAGTAATAAAATTGTAGCACCTTATGAGAGGGTAGTGAGTAATGTACCCACTGATATTTCTTACAAGAATGATGAAAATCTTATTGAAACAACAATTGATGAGAACATTCCAGATCTTTCACAACTTCAAAATCACCATCAGAATCAAGTCATTGAAGAAATTATCAGTAATGAAGAGTTTGAGTCCATTTTTGATGAAATTTATGCTCAAGATGAGTTGAGTATTAGTAAAGAAAAGGAAAATGATGATTGTAGCATTCTTTTAAGATGGACTTGTCTAATATTATCGTATTGGCAAATGCACTTTTCAGTCACAGATAATGCTCTGGAATTTTTATTGAGTATTATTTCAATTTTTTTAAAGAAACTTGCTGATTTGATAAAGTTAAATGGAGATGTGTTGAATCAGTTTGCAAAAAATTTCCCGAAGTCTTTGGTCATGTTCCATAAGATACTTAAAATTGAAAAATCAACTTTTAAAAAGTATGTTGTTTGTATCAAATGTTTCACTCTGTATAATTTGGAGGATTGTAGAAGTAAAATACAAGGTGAATATGTTTCTGCGAAGTGCAAGTATGTTCGCTTTCCTAACCACCGCTTACCCCATCTACAAAAGAAATGTGGACAGACTCTTCTCAAAACATTAAAATCACCCTCTGGTGGCTCAATCCTGGTACCATTTAAAACATATTGCTATCAATCAATTAAATCTTCTCTGCAGTTACTTGTACAAAACCCAGACTTTGAAAGGAAATGTAACTTGTGGAGGAATAGGCAAACCAATGAAGGTATTTATAGTGATGTGTTTGATGGTTTGATTTGGAAGTCCTTTCAAAGAAATGGGGAATGGTATTTTTTAAACGAAAGAAATTATGCTTTAATGCTGAACGTCGATTGGTTTCAACCTTTCAAGCATTTGTCGAGCTTTTCAGTTGGAGGAATTTATCTTGTTGTTTTGAACTTACCTCGAGTAGAAAGGTACAAGAAAGAAAATGTAATTCTTTCTGGAATAATTCCTAATATGGATAAAGAGCCCCCCACCAACACATTCATCAAGCCCCTTGTTGATGAATTGAATGAAGCTTGGCACGCTGGCTTTCAGCTTTCTGTAGTCAAAAGACCGTTGGTAAATTTTCATCTTGCACTACTTTGTGTTGGGTGCGATATCCCAGCAAGTCGCAAATTGTGTGCATTCCTAGGTAAATATTTTTGTTTTTTTATAAAAACAATAACAAAATTATAAATAAACATTTTTTTTTAATAAAGTCTTTTGACCTGAGCCTTAATGTTCTTAACAAAATGCCTGAATATTTTAACAGGATTAATTTTTGCAAGATTAATTTTCGCGATTTTGCAATTTTTTGCCTTTTTCAGGAAAGTTTATATTACGAAAACATGTGAAATCGATTAATTCATGCAAATTTTTTTTGTGCCCGTTTGCGAAAATAAATCCAGTTAGGTTTTTTTCGTTTTTTATTTTTATTTTTATTTTTTTGTTCTTTTTGATCCAATGGGATCAACAAATGACAAGCTAAATCAACATTTTCTCTTAAAAAGTGTTACCTTAAGTAGATAGAATTTTGCATGATTAAATTTTGTGGTTTTCCAGGCCTGGTCATGAGAAAATTAGCAGACGTGTGGTCATTGCATGCCTCAATTGGCAATTCAGTTATGGCATGAACTTGTGTAAATTTTTGACATATGTGCGACCAATTTTTTCCAGTTAAGATCAACGATCTTCCTTCTGTAAGATAATTAAGTCAAATTTGAAGTGTGTCGTGTAAAAATAAGGAGATTTTCACGGAGAATTAATTTAAAAAATAACAATGTTTTTGAATATTCGGAACGTAATATGTTAGCTATAAAGATAACTTTGACGGTAAATAAAATTTATTCATAAATTAATAAAGAAGAAAAATAAAACCTGAAAATAATAATAAAAAAAAATTATATTACTCTCCATCGTTTTGATTTGAAGTTCAAATGGTTTTTTAATTAAATTAAAGACGTTTCCGTTCCATTAACTAGTCAACAGCTATTTTTTTAAATAAAAGATTTTTTTGAAACTGCAACCTTACGCATGAATTTAAAAGAACGTTTAAGAATAAGAAAACTACATACCGTATTTCCTCTAATATATAAATGCCGCCCTCCATTAAACGCCACACTTATAGCAGAACGCTTGTAGTAAACGCCTCCCTCTATTAAACGCCACACCTTGAGAAGCGGTGTTTATTAGAAAACAGGCTAATTATAAAAATTATAAAAATTTATATATAAAAACGTTTTATCTCATACAAGACAACGGCCACAGTGATGTTGCTCTTCTTTGACATTTTCGTGAACATATCTTTTGTAGGAAACATTTTTTCACATTCTTTTGTTTACCTTTTTACGATAAGGAAACATTATTGTTTAAGTTTGCTTCTGTCAAATTTTTCATTTTGTAATTAACGCCGCCCCCTCTATTAATCTTAAATCTTGTTTTTGTAGAGGAAATACGGTAATACAATTAAATATTACATAATAAAATCATGTGCATGAAGCTCCTTCATTCCTCAGCGGATTTCGCTGAGTAGACTTGTTTTCTACTAACAAATGAAGAAAATTTGTGCGCACTGATTTTTAATTCAAAACCACTGTCGTCTTCCAAAGCGATGGGAGACCTCACTACTGTAATGGTAGCAAAGT
This sequence comes from Turritopsis dohrnii, assembly GCA_027922465.2. Lineage (NCBI taxonomy): Eukaryota > Metazoa > Cnidaria > Hydrozoa > Anthoathecata > Oceaniidae > Turritopsis > Turritopsis dohrnii. The sequence goes on from BQMF02000837.1 coordinate 68,434, forward strand.
TTCGTTCTGTCATTGTAAAATTTAATTGTAGCACACAAACAATTTCGGAAGCAAAACTTTCAACATTTTAGGCCAGATTTTTGTTGACTTGTAATTAAACCTTTGTTATTACACTTATCATTACAAGGCAGGCGTGCACACGCTTAAATAATTATTAGCGTGTGTGGGAGGCGTTTTTTTAGCAGGGGCAGAGTAAAAGAAACATAATTTTCAATCATTTTTTATATTCTTTCACTGTTTACATGATAAATTTGATAAAGACTAAACTAATCCACATGAAATTTGTCGAAGTGCCTATTCGCGAAAATAAATCCAAAACATTTTACGAGTTCAAAAACTCGCAAAAATTAATCACGCAAAAATTAATCCGATTAAAGTATAGGCTGAGATTTTCTTAAATTTGATTCGCATTTTAACTTGATGTATATGTCTAGACTTTCAAACATTTACCACCCCTTGCTCATTCCAAAAATTAAAATAATGATGTGTTCTATATTTCACATATAAAGAGGATGTATATCAATAATCAAAATCATTTTTTTGCTATTTAAGGACATGCAGCAACTCATGGCTGCTCAAAATGCAACAAAATATTCCCTGGTCGTGTAGGATGCAAAGATTATGGAGGTTTTGATTGTGAAAATTGGCCAGCAAGGACAACACTTGAGCACCGCCAACAAATGACTGAGATCCTAGATGCTACCTCAGCTACCGATCAGGAAAATTTGGAAACAAACTATGGAACACGATATTCTGTGTTAGCAGAACTCCCTTATTTTGATACTGTTTGAATGACACCGATTGACCCAATGCATAATTTGTTTATGGGCACTGCAAAGTTGATTTCTAAAATTTGGAAAGAGCTTGGTTTTATCAATCGCCATTCACAAACAACTTTGCAAGAACGGGTAGATAAATTTGTTGTTCCATCAGATGTTGGAAAAATCCCCCGAAAGATTGTCAGCAGTTTTGATGGATTTACAGCTGATGAATACAAGAATTGGACCACTCTTTTCTCCATCTTTTTTTTTTTTTTTTTTTATTTTATTTTTTATTTCGCCAATATCATATACAAATCTCAAATATAATCGTATATAATGGCTGGAGCAAGCAGAAGGCAGAAGTGCCTTATCATCAAGCCCCGTGTAATAACAACTAGTTTACTTTTTCAATATACTACTACTAATAATATAATATATACAAAAACATGAAAACAAAGTACCTATCTGGGCAGAAATATTTACAAGCAAAAGGAAAACGTATGTACAGTGTGAAATGAAGGAAAAAACAAACAAACAAATATAAAAATGAAATGAAAAATTAACGAAAGATACCAACATAACTAGAGAGGAAAAATGGCATGCTAGGCGTTGTTGAAATATAACAGCCTAAAAAAACTGAGAAAAATCAATGTCACTGTTAAGCAACTTCATTTTTACAGATCTTTTGAAATGGTAAACAGACCTAGTGTTCTTTTCTGCATTTTGCAAGATATTGTTCCATAGGGCTGGGCCACGATGGGCAATGGAAAAGGTTGTTACTTTAAGGCGTTTTTGAGGAATTTTGTAGTTATTCCTTGAATATCTAGTATTATATTTATTTTGGACTCTGGAAAATTGGTTACGGAAAGTTATTGGGGTAAGCTCGAGCTTATTTTTAAACATGAAGGTTAATACTTGGTATATGTTTAATTTGTAGATACTAAGAATCCCAAGTTTCTTTAATAAAGGTTCGGAGTGTGTAAATCGATCTACACCGAAAATAATCCTGCAAGCGTGTTTTTGTTTGCAGTAAAGTTTCTTAAGCTTTGTTTGGTTAGTACTTGCCCATACTATGTTGCAATAGGTTAGGTAACTATGTATAAATGAGAAATATAGTAATTTTAAGGATTTTAAGTTGACATATGGTTTTGCTATGCGAAGTATTCCGAGGTTTTTAGAAATCTTATCTTGGATAACATTTATATGATTCTTCCATGTCAAATTTTCATCAAGAAGAACTCCTAGGAATTTGATGAATTTTTCCCTTTTTATCTCATTATGGTTAATTAACAGTTTCGGTAATTTCAATGGCAAATCATCCACACTTGAAGGCTTACAAAACAAAATATATTTAGTTTTATTTATATTTAGAGAAAGTTTATTACTTCTGAACCATTCTTCAATATTTCTAAGCGCTTTGTTCACGATATCAAAGAGTGATTTTATATTTTTATGTGAATAAAATAGGTTAGTGTCATCAGCGAAAAGAATGAAGTTTAAAGTATTAGATGCTCTGTAGAGATCATTTACATATAATAAAAAGAGCAAAGGGCCAAGAATGGATCCTTGGGGTACACCCCATGTTATAAGTTTAAGAGATGTTCTTTTTGATCCATACGAAACACATTGTTTTCGATTAGTGAGGTAGTCTTTAAACCACAAGAAGTTATTATTGCGTACACCATAGTGTTTTAGTTTCGATAGAAGAATTTTATGATCAACTGTATCAAATGCCTTCGAGAGATCGATAAAGACTCCTAGTGTGTATAGATTATTATCAAAAGCATCACTGAGATCGTTCACTAGGTTTAATATTGCATGGTCAGTAGAATGCCCTTTCTGAAACCCAAATTGTTTCTGGTACAACATGCTGTTGTCAATAAGATATTTATAGAGTCTATTGTACATTATGCGCTCCAGGATTTTTGAAAAGCAAGGAAGTATCGATATCGGTCTATAATTCGAGATATTAGACTCTTCTCCTGCTTTGAAGCTAGGAATTACTTTTGCAATCTTCATACTATTTGGGAATTTCCCTGTATTGAGAGAAAGTCGAAAAATATGCAATAGAGGAATTTTGATGATATCAAAGGTGTGTTGAATAACATTTACGCTGATGTCATCAATTCCTGGACTTTTATTGGATTTAAGACTTTTAAAAGCGTCAAGTAGTTCAGTTTCTGTCAAGTTTGACTCTTGCATGATGTTATCGAACTCTTCAAGAAAGAACATCGGTGGCTTATTTGAGGCAGGGATTTTTTCAGCTAAATCACATCCTACTCTTGCATAAAAATCATTAAAAGCACTTGCAATTTCCCTTTTACCATATACAAGTTTTTTATTAGTTTCAATAAATTTTGGTAAGCTACTTTTCGAAGTTTTTGTTTTCCCTAAAATTTCCTTGATAACGCCCCACGTTTTTTTGGTATTTGCACTATTTTGGATCAATAATTTCGAGTAATATTCTTTTTTAGAATTTTGTTTAATTTTATCAAATAGATTTTTGTAAGTTTTATATTTACTTTCATTTCTGTATGTTTTGCTCTTTAGAAATTTTTCGTATAGTTTTTGTTTTCTTTTCGATGATTTAAGTAGACCTGGCGTCATCCATGGGCTGAGGAGACTTTTTGGCATTAGGTTAAACTCTTTTACTGGAAACGCTTTGTCATATTGTATAGAAAAAAGCTTCAAAAACAAGTCATATGCGCAATCAACATCACTGGACTCCTGAATTAGTTCCCAGTTCATCTCAAGGAGAAGATCACGAAAATAGGATATCGATCTTTTATTGATAAAACGTTTTGAAATAGATGTGGATGTGTTAGATGTGTCTTTAATTATGTCCTTGATTAACAGAAAGGTTGGAAAATGATCAGTCAGATCAGTCTGTATTACACCAGAACATAAACCGTTTTGATTATAATGATTATTCGTAAAAATATTATCAATCAAAGTTGATGTGTTCCTAGTAACTCTTGTTGGTTTATTTATTGTCGGAATTATGTTATACTGAAGGATCAAGTTCACAAAATCTTTAATTTTTTTGTTTGCATAATCTAATAAATTTAGATTTAGGTCACCAGAAATGAAAATATGCTTGTTTGAGCGACTTACGTGAGAAATATGAGATTTTAAGTGATCTTTGAAGAGTTTAAAGTTACCAGCAGGTTGTCTATACATGGTTGTAATTATAATATTTTTACCGCTACCATTTATGATTTCGACACTTAGAGATTCACAATCAGAATTGTTAATTGTTAAATCCTTGCGCAACTTGAAAGAAATGGAGTTATGAATGAATACACACAGACCTCCCCCAACTTGGTTCTCACCTGTACGTGCTTGATGAACTACTGAGTAGTTAGGTAATTGAAAATTAGAGTTACCCTGTAACTCGTCCCCTTTACACCAGGTTTCCGTAAGTGAAATAATTTTAAATTCATAGTTAATATTACCCAGCATTGATTTGAAGTTGTCAAAATTCTTGTGCATGCTTCGAATGTTTATGTTTAGTATTGAAAAATTCAAAGGATCGAAATTTGTTAAATAGTTTGAGAGATCAGCAAGAGAAAAACTTCTAGTTTCGAGATTTTGTCGATCAAAAAAGTTTATATGTGGGTCAGAATCATCATTTAGAGTGATGTGACCAAGTTGGCCAGAAATTGAGAAGGTTGAATCATCCATTTTAAAAACAAATCACTCCTGAATAATTATTAACTATTTGCTCGTTCCTAATTTATTTTAACTATTTTGTCATATTTCAGACGAAATCGTTCACCTCTTTCCCTTCTGTCTTTAACATCATTCCATAATTTTCTTCTGATCTCCACCGTCTTTTTCGAAAAGTCTTCATAAATGCTAATATTTGTGCCCTTCAACTTATGTCCTCTTTGAAGTATTCGTTCTTTATCTTTGTAGCTTAAAAGTTTCAGGACAATCGTACGTGGACCTCTTTCAACGTTTCTCTTTCCTGTCCTGTGCGCTCTTTCTATGTTCACATTTTGAACACCCAACTTATTCACAAACATATTCAACACTTTATTTTCGCAATCTTGCCAAGTTTCTTCTTCGCTTTCCTTGATGCCGTCAACTCTCAAATTGTTCCTCCTACACCGATCTTCCAACATTCTGTACCGGTCTTTTGCTTCTTCCGAATCTTTCTGCATCTTGTCAAACTTTTCATGTATGGTTTTAATTTTTTCATTAAAATCCTCTTCCTGAAAGTTAATTGTCCCTTTCATATCATCCACATCTTTTTCCACTTTTTCTATTCTCTTCACTGTATCAGTCAACACTTTTTCCAAGTTTCCAAGTCGATTATTTAAAATTGTAAAGTTAGCACTGATTATATTCGTTAGATTTTCTTCCTGTGTCTTCAATAACTCTTTCATCATTTTTTGTACATTTTCCATTGTGAACTCCATGATTTTGTATAAGTAATAAAAAAAATTAGTAAAGTAATATTGTAGCATAAATATAGTTAAAAAGTTATATGAATTGCGCTCGTAAAAACACGTCTGTACACGTCTATACTCTTTTGTCTGAAAGGAACGATTCCAGCAAATCATCTGTCTTGTTTTCGTAAGTTTGTCCTTGCATGCCGGTGTCTTTGTAAGCAAATAATATCAAAAGTGGATCTGGCAATAGCACATAATTTTCTTCTCGAATTTTGCAAAAGCTTTGAAATTCTGTATGGTAGAGAGAGGGTTGTTCCAAATATGCACTTGCATCTGCATATCAAAGATAGTGTTACTGACTTTGGTCCAATATATTCATTTTGGTTGTTCTCTTTTGAAAGGTAGGTTGTTTTTAATTTGCATAATTCTCAGTTCTCATAATTCTCAGACCTTAGTAGTAATGTTGCTTAAAACATGACCATTTTTAAGTAGACTTGTTGCTTAACTTGTTGCTAAGAATTAATTGAAAAAATATGTGTTTCCAGTCTTGAAAATCTTTGTGTAAGCTTAAGTGTTTAAGTATAAACATAGGACATAGTACTGCAACCTAGTGTAACCACCTAGTGTGGCAATTTTAAGAAATGTGCTGTAGCTATGCTAGTGCTGCATTATTTCAAAATTTCATGTAAGATCCTTGTAGTAGTGTTGCTTAACTTTTTGAGAAAATTTACTAGTGTTGCTTATAAACGTGTTGCTTATAAAAAAAAATGTGTACTCTTTAAGCATAAATAGTTTCAATTTAAAATTGTCTCTGCTAACTCCTTGTTCTATCAAGGCTCCTTCCCAAAAAATGATTTTGGAAATAGAAATATTAAAAAATCATTGGTAATGATGTATGGAGATATTTTTTGATCTCTTAGGTATTTTAATAAACCCATCCCTATTAAGATTATTCTCTTGTTATTTAAGAGAACTCTTTTTGATTAATTGTAGATAGGGCACCCAAAGTTATATTTTATTATGCTAGATACAACGGTATTCTTGGTAAACTTCCAACTAATAACCATAACATTGAAGTTCAATTGATGAATCGATTCACTCGTGATATCTTCGTAATGAATGTCACCAAGCCAGAAAAATTTGGTCAGGAATTCAGAGAGTTGTTATCCAAACTAACCATCTCTGAAAAAGGCCCATTGAAAGATATTGGCTCGTCATCAATCCTGCAACTGGCAAAATTGTCATCAAGGTACACATTCACTATTCAATTAAAAGTAATATGAATATATGTTGATAGAATTACACCTTTTTTAACCACAAAGCTTATAAGCATAGAAAGGCTGAAAATGTGCTAAGCTTACCTTTTAGGATTGAGCTTTTAGGATAAGGCTGTTTTTACTTTTAATGTGACTGTTTGAGGGAAAATCATAACAAGTGATAATTTCTGATAAATTTATCAGTAACATCACTTGATTTTCCCTCAAACCGTCACAAATATACCATAGTCTTCATTTCATAATAAAAAACTAACAAAGCTCTCCTCCTAAATAAGCCTAACAGATACAGTGCAATTACTCTTTAATGTATGTTTTAACCAATCAGAATCAAGAAATAACCTGTTGATGACTAAACTTTTAAATGACTAACAAATGTGCTTGAAATCATGCTTTTAATCAAGCATACCATTAGCATATTTTGTATGCAATTTTGTATTCAATGTATGTCAAGTTACTAAGGGTTGATACCATTTGTACTATTTCAAATTTCTATACCTTTCTTAATAAATGACTTATTTTTAGGTTTACAAATATTCAAACACAAATATGGCATGGCTTGGACGTTGACGTTTCTAAGGGTAAAGAAGCTCGATTTTCTCTTTCCTCGTTACAGTTACTTCATTTAGGAGGAACCTACAAACATTTGTACCCAGCTATGGATACATCTTCTATTTCTCCATCATGCTTTAAATACTCCGACTTATCCTTGTCTGGTAATCAATACAGCTCTCTTGAAAGCAGAAGTTCTCGATCAGCTTGCATTGTTGGCTACTGGGTTAGATCAAACGGTGATATTGTTGATTTTCACGATACAGGTTTGGAACCAAGACCGGGGTTTATTGAATATTTCATCAAGCACCAGATTACAACCAAAGATGGTTATACTGACCACTGGTTTGCTGTGTGCAAATGGCTTTTACCAGTAGAGGAAAGTATCAAAGATAAATTTGGGAAGCCTATTGAAGTATGGCATAAGCATCACTTTGAACAAATTGGCCCTGCATCATTTCTTCCAATTCAACGCATTTTTGCTAAGGCTGTCTTTGCTGAATTTGTTTATAAAAGTAATGAATATCTTGCAATTGCAACTAGGCTTAGACATTCCCTAATTTCTGAATGATCTTTGTAAAGTAATAGCTATGTCAGGGGTGGAGTGGGGTGGGGGTGGGTTGGTCATCCAGTCTATCCAGAACACTATGTGTAGTAAGTGTTATTTTCTGTGTTTTAGCAATTTTTAGCAAATTTTTATGTGAACACCACCTAACATTACAGTAAGTACCAATGGGTTTATAATTGAGTAACTAAGTTACTGCGCTAAACACTATGTTTTCTAAAAGTACTTCCCAATGCCCCTCCTGGTTGAGATAATGTTATTGATACCTCAGCTTAGAATTTTGTTGAGGTTATAATCTATTGCCTACTAGTTTATTACTCTATTTTCTCTATCCTTATGTTTGACATACGAAAAAACATTTTTCTTTTAAATAATATCTAAGCTTCAAGGTTACAAGTGTTTACTCATTTATGGCAGCCTGGATATCAAACTTTACTTTTCACAGTGTGCTATCACTATTTTTTGTTTTATTTGTTTTCTTTTTTCTCACAGATACTTTTTATTTACTTGTACTATAGTATACAGTATTATATGTAGAATGAGTTCATTTTGGCATTTTTCTCCTTGATTTCCTTGATTTCCTCTCTTAAGTTAAAAATTTCATTTCAGATTTCATACTAGAAATAAGTTTCTACTAGAGATTATTTTGACTTTTACTGTGTAACTTTCAAATCAGAAAGAGCTACTTGCACCTGCAATCTTTTGTAAGACAGCGAGAACGAAATTCTTCATTCATATTTACTTGTTTGTATTTAGTTCGGTTTCCTACACTATTATTTTGAAATATTGCTATTAAGTGTGATAGAAAAACAGTTGTTGTGGTTATAATAATATCTAATAATAATAATAATACTATCTGTTTAAACTATAGGTAGTAACTGACAGCTTATAACAACTTTAAAGTTCAGATTTATTAATGGATGTCTCAAGTCTTATCACTGAGCTGCTTCAATTGATTCCCTCCGCTGCTGATAAAAAGGGAAAGGCTAAACTAGGGAGGACTAAAAGAAGACTTGCTAAGTCTCTTGAGGTATGAGTTATTAACAGCAAGCCAAGTATAGATTCATATTTGCAAATAAAGGGAGCCAAACGATCCCTTGCTTTCGAGCCAATAGTTGAACAACTGAAATACTTGTATGGCAAACTTCCTTTATTTGGTGTTGCCTACGACCTGATTATCTATATATGCCAATGCTCTAGTTTGTTGACAATGTTAATACCAAATGGAATGCTGTTAATGCGGTGTGAACACCTCACCACTTAATTATGGAATTAAAGTTACACTGTAAATTAAGTGATAATCAAAGCTGTTCTAATTTTCGCATTACTGTTGTTTGTTATAGAAAGAAATTGGCTCATTGCTTAAGTTGAAAGACTTTAAAACAGTCAAATTTCTTTTATGGAACCATATCAACACAAAATATAGCAATTCCGTTTTCAATGAGCACTATGCAGCAAATGAAGCATATCCAGGTATATCACAGGTGAGTTATGATTCATTTTCAGATAGTTTCCATCTTCTAATGTACTTTCTGAAAGAAGGTTTTCACAAGGGTAATAAGTCGGCTACCGATGCCTATTTTCAGAAAAATTGTTCGTAATCGTGTTCACATTTAGACTTCTTTTGACCTGCCCACCAAAAGGGTAATTCGACGCATAGCCTATCCCCTTGTTCGTTAAAGCCTCATCTGCATGGATATTTTTTTGTGAACACTGAAAAATCCAAAATCAGACTGGGCAGTATGCTTAATTTATATTGTTCTGTAACAATACACCCATTGTTCTTAGCTCCATTTCAGAGCCTAAAACATGTATTGATAATATTAAAAGAATAGGTTGACTGACTTTAACCCGAAGTAGGTCGGCAATTTGAATTTAACAAATGAATTAAGTTTAATATTTTATTTTTCATGCAACTATGTTTACCATCAATGTTTTGCTTTAGGGAGAAAACATTGAGGAAGTATTGCATCAACTAAATCCTATTGAAAAAGATTTAATCGACATAATTTGTGGCGCTATTCTGAAAGAGATAAAACATACTGAACTACGCCGAATTTTCTCGCCAAGAACGATACAGTTGTGCAACTCTGCGTTATCTAATGGTTTGCTCGGACACATTAACCAACATATAATGGCATTTGACATTCCTATACTTGATGAGTCCAGTATCGAAGTTCACTCTACCTTTAAAATCGACGAAGTATCGGTATACAGTCGGGCATCTTATCTTCGAAAAGACGTAGTATGTAAACAGCTTCGATCTTTCAATAGAAATGACAGTCTCCTGATATTAGGTCATGAATTGAAGATTATAAGTTATTTGGGTAAACATAAAAATTTTATATCGCAAATAGGACTGGCAGAAATATCAAACATCCCTTCTTCGCTCTTTGCAAATGTTTCTTTCACGGATTTTAATGAATACTGCCGTATTCATCAACAATTTCGACTGGACCAAGTTAGATGGATTATTGCAAACTTAACATCAGCTCTTAAGTTTCTACAAGCGAAGAAGATAGTATTGAACATCTTAATTGAGGAATCGATTTACATGAAAGAGCAAGAGTCTTCTTACAGTTTACCTGTAATTATTGACTTTTCCTGTGCTTGTCACGTTGAAAGTTCAAGATTGCTTCCTGATTGTTTCCAAAAGAGATTTGCCAAAACGAATCATTTACCAGTCGAAATTTTACGTGGCAAAGAATTTCCTTCGTTTGCTTCTGATTTGTACAGTTTCGGAGTTTTGGTGTCTCATTTTGTCAAGAAACTTCCCGATTCCAAGAACCAATCAGATATGGAAGATATTTCTATTAGTCTTTTAAAAAGTAGCAGTCCCAAGTTTCCCGACAAACTTAATGATTTTATTTCAAATCTTAGTTAACATCACCATTAGACTTTTATTACTTTTGTAAAACCTGTAAAAAAGTTATCTCTAAGTGATTTGCTTCGAACATTAAAAAGTATTAAATTGTTATACTTAGAAGATGGTTTCAGAGAACGACCTTTGCCGGTCTGTTGCAAAGCTATCTCTAAGTTGTGCGCTTCGCAAATCAAAAAGGAATAAAATTGTTCATTACTCATTTCGTTTGACCACTTAGAAGATGATTTCAGAGAACGACCTTTGCCGGTCTGTTGCAAAGTTATCTCTAAGTGGTGCGCTGCGCAAATTAAAATATTGCATGTTATTGATTTTCCTTTCTAGTATGTTAATTGCTTGCTTAAATTAATTTTGATTTCAATACCCATGTATAAAATAAAGAAGCTTCGAGATTGCTTTATAAGAAATCTAATTTTTCCTTTGATGGGAAAATGTTTTGACATGAATATGAATACTTTGTACATCAAAAAGTTGCGATAAATTGTTAAGTTGTATAAAGTTATCGTTGTTATTTGCCCTTCCCCCCATCGCCACCAACGTTACCCTCAAACGGCAGCGAGTGTGAAAGGCTCGATTTTAAGGTTACGTTTTTAAGTGGACTTGATTTCGCGAATTCATTTTGATTTTATTACCCATTTGCTTACCATTTTCCTAAAATATTTTGACAAAATTAGCAAAATAATGTCGTGAAATTTTATCCATGTAAGAAAGGTATTCAGTCTGACCCACCAAGTTAGACTAACAAAACACTATTTTTTGCGGAAATTTGAGCTAAATTAGTCTGTAAATACTAAATGTAAAAATTGTCAAGTATTCTGGATCATAATATGTCTCAACATGATGTTTACTCAATTTAAACATCATGCTTACTCCCCAAAGCTTACAGAAAACACACAACATGGTGTTACCAGAAAGAAAACACGGCCAACATCATGTTTCAAAACAGATTATGTGTCAACATGGTGTTTCATGTTTTCTGAGTCTCCAAAACTTCATGTTGACTCCTGACAGATTTCCAGAAAACTCAATATTTCCCGCAGTGGTAATGAAAAATAACACTGTAATTTATATGAAAAGTTATTTTTGTATATAATGGTATCAATACATCTGTCACAAAAAATATAATTACATTTTCATTTTCTACATTGTCTACAATACCAAGTTTTGCTCTTCGGAAGGCGTTTCAAACCCATACATATGGGGTGAAACCAATTGTCAAATTTATCGCATCCTACCATATTATCTGTTTCACCAGAACGTTCACATTGAGAGATACAATATAAGTAACATTGTCTGTACATTGATCAGGTGCAATATTTTCTTTATAAGAGCAAGCAGACCCCTCTAATCGTCTGCTTACTAGGTCAGGAAGGATGCATGTTTTCCAAAATTGTTCACATTTCTCATACATTGGGTTCACGAAAGTATCATCTCTCTCCACATTGACGATTACACATTCTTCTGGTGTCCACACCACAAAATGACAAAATAAAATGTCACTGACTGCTATTTTGTGTTGAACTTGAAAATAATATTATTCAATGATATCCGCACACAATGTACCTCTCCAATTGCAGCGCAAGGTTATCGGATCGAGTGGGACTCGAACCCACGACCTCTCGCTTGCCGGGCGATTGCTCTAACCACTAAGCTACCGACCCCTTGCGATCACACTAGTTCGTAGCAGACGAGGGGAGCGTTTGAGCTCAATTGGACCTGAATGTCTACGAATCAGTGAAATCTCATTGGATAGATGCTCAGAGGCGATTCGAGTTCCAACCAACTCGTTAACTTTGATGCAACTAGGAAGGTGTATTACATTGGGGAGAGGCGTCAACACGCCCAACAGAGCTCCGGTTTAGGACATAGTCCATCTTCAGTCAGGTAACTGAAACCAATGTGCAGTCTAGATATATAACCTTGCGCTGCAATTGGAGAGGTACATTGTGTGCGGATATCATTGAATAATATATATCTAGACTGCACATTGGTTTCAGTTACTTGAAAATAATTGTGACGTTTTTAAGAAAATAGCCTGATTCACTCTTTTCAATGTGAAACATACCAGTTGCTATCTCTGCATTAAGAGACTTTTCTCGCAAAGAATATGGGCATCATTTCACCTCCACAACTCCATACCCTACCAATTAACGCTAATTTCTCTTGGTATCTTTGTTTTGAAGTCGAATCCAAGTTGTCGAAATATTCAAACATTGAAAACATAATATTATTTTTTGTTAACGAACAGTATGCTACAAATTTTCAGTCATGTAAAGAAGATACGAGCTCTATGACTAACAAGTAAACACTAAATGGAGCGCGCCAACAGAGTTTGTTTTCCCCCAATCCATAATGGCTGCAAATCACGGCAAAAACTTTTTTTCTGGATTTTTCTTATTATTATTTGTGCAAAATGTGACACAACAGCTCTTTGGCGTCTTGCTTCTATGCTGAAGACAGTCAGAATGGAAGAATGTTTTCACCCATTTCAAGATGGTAGCAAAATGTTGCGATTACGCTTTTCGAGGTCACGTGATTATCCGTAAGGAAGAATGGCGTTATTTGATAACTAAAACGTAAACAAACATTTAAATACATATACTCACTTACGGATATGTCACCTGTTCTTTTATTATTAAACAATAAAAGTTTTATAATAATACCTTCGTGCAGACCTGTTTGTTCGTTCGTTCTGCAGCCAATTTTTAAAAACTTCACTGCACATCTTCCGTATATTTGATAGCTAAAATAACTAAATTTCACTATAATTTTACATTGTAAACAAACAACTAATCACCTACGCCATTAATCTAATCATCTTTAATAATCTAAAATACAATAAAAGTTTAACAATAAACAGTTATAAAATAATAAACCTTCGTATGTATACAAACCTTGTTTCTTCGTCAAACTCACAACCGATAATGAAAATCGTTATTAACAAACTAATTTTTCAACCAAACAAAATGACGAAAAAAAATTTCTTGCGTTTTGATTGGTTTAAAAATTTAAACGTCACACTTAAATTACGTAACATTAAAAAAAGTGTCTGTCGCTTCTGCGTGGTTTTACGACGAAAAGGGAAAAATAAGAAGGTTTTGACCGTGAAAAAAAAACTAAATATATCACTCTCTAAAATGAAAGTGTAACACACAAATGCGAATTACTATAATAACACTAGTATCCCGGGTAAAAACTTTTTACGGAACTTAACTTCGAAAAGGATGGGTTAAAACCGCCTTTCCCGTGGCTGTCTATGGTCAATCTGATGGCAGAAATGAATTCTACGGACTCGATTTGACTTAGAAACATGTATGGTATGTCTTATATGTCCGTATAGGGGTCCCAATAATGATCCAAGCCCCTTATCCCTATATAACGCCACCCTATAGAAGTCGCCCGGAAGATATTAATCGTTTCCACAGCTCAAACAACGCTGTCTTTGGTCAATCAGATGCCAGAAATGGATTCCGCGGCCTCGACCTTACTTGTAAACATGTATGGTATGTCATATAAGTCCCTGTGAAAGCCACATAAAAGAGTCAATCCCTATACCCCTATATTGCGCCAGCCTATAGACGTCGCCTGGAAACCATTATTCGTTTGTACAGCTCAAAAGAGGCTGTCTTTTCTCAATCTGATATTAGAAATGAATTCTACGGACTCGATTTGACTTAGAAACATGTATGATATGTCCTATATGTCCGTATAGGGGCCCCAATAATGATCAAAGCCCCTTACCCCTATATAACGCCACCTTATAGAAGTCGCCCGGAAGATATTAATCGTTTGCACCGCTCAAACAACGCTGTCTTTGGTCAATGTGATGCCAGAAATGGATTCCGCGGCCTCGAGTTTACTTGGAAACATGTATGGTATGTCATATAACTCGCTGTGGAAGCCACATGAAAAAGTCAGGCCCTTTACCCCTATATTGCGCCAGCCTATAGACGTCGCCCGGAAGCCATTATTCGTTTGTACAGCTCAAATGAGGCTGTCTTTGGTCAATCTGATGCCAGAAGTGAATTCTATGGACTGGATTTGACTTAGAAACATCTAGGGTATGTCCTATATGTCCGTATTGGGGTCCCAATAATGATCCAAGCCCCTTACCCCTATATAACGCCACCCTATAGAAGTCGCCCGGATGATATTAATCGTCTGCACAGCTCAAACAACGCTGTTTTTGGTTAATCTGATGCCAGAAACGGATTCCGAGGCCTCGATTTTACTTGGAAACATGGATGGTATGTCATATAACTCCCTGTGGAAGCCACATAAAAGAGTCAGGCCCTTTACCCCTATATTGCGCCAGACTGTAGACGTCGTCCGGAAGCCATTATTCGTTTGTACAGCTCAAACAAGGCTGTCTTTGGTCAATCTGATGCGAGAAATGAATTCTACGGACTCGATTTGACTTAGAAACATGTACAATATGTCCTATATGTCCGTATAGGGGTCCTAATAATGATCCCAGTCCCTTACCCCTATATAACGCCACCCTATAGAAGTCACACGGAAGATATTAATCGTCTGCAGAGCTAAAACAACGCTGTCTTTGGTCAATCTGATGCCAGAAATGGATTCCGCGGCCTCGAGTTTACTTGCAAACATGTATGGTATGTCATATAACTCCCTGTGGAAGCCACATAAAAGAGTCAGGCCCTTTACCCCTATATTGCCCCAGCCTATAGACGTCGCCCGGAAGCCATTATTCGTTTGTACAGCACAAACGAGGCTGTCTTTGGTCAATCTGACTCCAGAAATGATATCTAGGGACTCGATTTGACTTAAAAACATTTATGGGTTAGGTTTAGGGTTAGGGTTAGGGTTAGGGTTGGGTTAGGGTTGGGTTAGGGTTAGGGTTAGGGTTAGGGTTAGGGTTAGGGTTAGGGTTAGGGTTAGGGTTAGGGTTAGGGTTAGGGTTAGGGTTAGGGTTGGGTTAGGGTTAGGGTTAGGGTTAGGGTTAGGGTTAGGGTTAGGGTTAGGGTTAGGGTTAGGGTTAGGGTTAGGGTTAGGGTTAGGGTTAGGGTTAGGGTTAGGGTTAGGGTTAGGGTTAGGGTTGGGTTAGGGTTAGGGTTAGGGTTAGGGTTAGGGTTAGGGTTAGGGTTAGGGTTAGGGTTAGGGTTAGGGTTAGGGTTAGGGTTAGGGTTAGGGTTAGGGTTAGGGTTAGGGTTAGGGTTAGGGTTCCTGTTAGGGTTGGGTTAGGGTTAGGGTTAGGGTTAGGGTTAGGGTTAGGGTTAGGGTTAGGGTTAGGGTTAGGGTTAGGGTTAGGGTTAGGGTTAGGGTTAGGGTTAGGGTTAGGGTTAGGGTTAGGGTTAGGGTTAGGGTTAGGGTTAGGGTTAGGGTTAGGGTTAGGGTTAGGGTTAGGGTTAGGGTTAGGGTTAGGGTTAGGGTTAGGGTTAGGGTTAGGGTTAGGGTTAGGGTTAGGGTTAGGGTTAGGGTTAGGGTTAGGGTTAGGGTTAGGGTTAGGGTTAGGGTTAGGGTTAGGGTTAGGGTTAGGGTTAGGGTTAGGGTTAGGGTTAGGGTTAGGGTTAGGGTTAGGGTTAGGGTTAGGGTTAGGGTTAGGGTTAGGGTTAGGGTTAGGGTTAGGGTTAGGGTTAGGGTTAGGGTTAGGGTTAGGGTTAGGGTTAGGGTTAGGGTTAGGGTTAGGGTTAGGGTTAGGGTTAGGGTTAGGGTTAGGGTTAGGGTTAGGGTTAGGGTTAGGGTTAGGGTTAGGGTTAGGGTTAGGGTTAGGGTTAGGGTTAGGGTTAGGGTTAGGGTTAGGGTTAGGGTTAGGGTTAGGGTTAGGGTTAGGGTTAGGGTTAGGGTTAGGGTTAGGGTTAGGGTTAGGGTTAGGGTTAGGGTTAGGGTTAGGGTTAGGGTTAGGGTTAGGGTTAGGGTTAGGGTTAGGGTTAGGGTTAGGGTTAGGGTTAGGGTTAGGGTTAGGGTTAGGGTTAGGGTTAGGGTTAGGGTTAGGGTTAGGGTTAGGGTTAGGGTTAGGGTTAGGGTTAGGGTTAGGGTTAGGGTTAGGGTTAGGGTTAGGGTTAGGGTTAGGGTTAGGGTTAGGGTTAGGGTTAGGGTTAGGGTTAGGGTTAGGGTTAGGGTTAGGGTTAGGGTTAGGGTTAGGGTTAGGGTTAGGGTTAGGGTTAGGGTTAGGGTTAGGGTTAGGGTTAGGGTTAGGGTTAGGGTTAGGGTTAGGGTTAGGGTTAGGGTTAGGGTTAGGGTTAGGGTTAGGGTTAGGGTTAGGGTTAGGGTTAGGGTTAGGGTTAGGGTTAGGGTTAGGGTTAGGGTTAGGGTTAGGGTTAGGGTTAGGGTTAGGGTTAGGGTTAGGGTTAGGGTTAGGGTTAGGGTTAGGGTTAGGGTTAGGGTTAGGGTTAGGGTTAGGGTTAGGGTTAGGGTTAGGGTTAGGGTTAGGGTTAGGGTTAGGGTTAGGGTTAGGGTTAGGGTTAGGGTTAGGGTTAGGGTTAGGGTTAGGGTTAGGGTTAGGGTTAGGGTTAGGGTTAGGGTTAGGGTTAGGGTTAGGGTTAGGGTTAGGGTTAGGGTTAGGGTTAGGGTTAGGGTTAGGGTTAGGGTTAGGGTTAGGGTTAGGGTTAGGGTTAGGGTTAGGGTTAGGGTTAGGGTTAGGGTTAGGGTTAGGGTTAGGGTTAGGGTTAGGGTTAGGGTTAGGGTTAGGGTTAGGGTTAGGGTTAGGGTTAGGGTTAGGGTTAGGGTTAGGGTTAGGGTTAGGGTTAGGGTTAGGGTTAGGGTTAGGGTTAGGGTTAGGGTTAGGGTTAGGGTTAGGGTTAGGGTTAGGGTTAGGGTTAGGGTTAGGGTTAGGGTTAGGGTTAGGGTTAGGGTTAGGGTTAGGGTTAGGGTTAGGGTTAGGGTTAGGGTTAGGGTTAGGGTTAGGGTTAGGGTTAGGGTTAGGGTTAGGGTTAGGGTTAGGGTTAGGGTTAGGGTTAGGGTTAGGGTTAGGGTTAGGGTTAGGGTTAGGGTTAGGGTTAGGGTTAGGGTTAGGGTTAGGGTTAGGGTTAGGGTTAGGGTTAGGGTTAGGGTTAGGGTTAGGGTTAGGGTTAGGGTTAGGGTTAGGGTTAGGGTTAGGGTTAGGGTTAGGGTTAGGGTTAGGGTTAGGGTTAGGGTTAGGGTTAGGGTTAGGGTTAGGGTTAGGGTTAGGGTTAGGGTTAGGGTTAGGGTTAGGGTTAGGGTTAGGGTTAGGGTTAGGGTTAGGGTTAGGGTTAGGGTTAGGGTTAGGGTTAGGGTTAGGGTTAGGGTTAGGGTTAGGGTTAGGGTTAGGGTTAGGGTTAGGGTTAGGGTTAGGGTTAGGGTTAGGGTTAGGGTTAGGGTTAGGGTTAGGGTTAGGGTTAGGGTTAGGGTTAGGGTTAGGGTTAGGGTTAGGGTTAGGGTTAGGGTTAGGGTTAGGGTTAGGGTTAGGGTTAGGGTTAGGGTTAGGGTTAGGGTTAGGGTTAGGGTTAGGGTTAGGGTTAGGGTTAGGGTTAGGGTTAGGGTTAGGGTTAGGGTTAGGGTTAGGGTTAGGGTTAGGGTTAGGGTTAGGGTTAGGGTTAG